>JAACJT020000082.1:479241-530571 GCA_009936485.2 Gymnarchus niloticus
CGAGGAGAAGATGTTAGCGAAGGGAAATTCGAGGAGAGGAATACGGGGGGAGGGGTAAAAAGGGAACTGGCTGATATTCTGGAAGATGACAGCAGAAGGGGGATCCCGGGTGCGAACACTCGCGGACACTCACGCTCATCTTGTTGCTGGCGAAGGAGCCCTCGTAATAAAGGCCAAACTGGGTGACGATGACACCGTTACCCTGCCGCTGGTCGTCCTGCCACATTCCCATGTACTTCTCTCCCCTGAGAAATGGGGGGTGGGGTGGGGGAGACACGTGTTAAAGCAGACAAGGAGGTCTGACCGAGCCGGGGGTATAATGAGCAGAGCTCTACGGCTGTTAAATTTGGCAGAAGTCTGAGACGGAGCGTCAGCGACGTGTTTTATCACAGTGTAGATGCTCGCCTGGCCCTGCTGGATGTTTCTTGGATTCTGCACCTGGCCTGCATTCCTTATCAGACTCCCTGCTGCCTGATATCTGTACACACCGCACTTATAACACAGTGTAACACGGATTTCGTTCCTGGACAGCATGTGTTATTTATTAATTGCTTATGTTGTAAAGGTATAGAAAATGGCCATTATTCCCTTCAAACTTCGCTTTTGTTACCTGGATAATGAAATGTAATGTGATTGACTCTCATGTATCAGCCCCCAAACACCCAGGTCACAAAAGCAAAGTTTGAAGAGAAAAATGGGTCTTTTAAATTTACTTTAGACATAAGCAGCTGGGAAATAAACACTTTCTGTCCAGGAACAAGAGAATATTTTGTTATGTAGAGTAATCAGTGTTCACACAGCCCATTCTACCTGAACCATACTGCTTGTTTTTGGTCAAATATTAATTATGTATTTGTGTCACATCCACACTGCTTTGTACAAAGTTGTGTATGAAAAATGTGACAAGTAAACAGGAGGGAAAATAAAAGTCAAAGCCAGAAAAGAGATTGATTCAGTTTCAGACTAGGGCTGAATCAGTAGGTTGGAACACGGGCCTTCGGAGGGACGGCTCAGAAGCCACGGCGGTGAGATCGGATTCGGGGTGCGAGTGAAGCGCCACGCGATACCTGGTTATGTCATCGAAAACGCCGTAGCCCGTCTTCTTGTCCTGGAGCCAGTGTCCGATGAAGACGCTGGGCGAGGTGGAGTTGAGTTTGCCGCTCCGTAGCATGCCGTGACCATGCCTGGCGTTGTCCAGGAAGGAGCCCTCATACAGCTCACCGGTGGCATATCTGGTAAGGCAGCACAGACGGCCGCACGCACGCACGGGTACCGCTGACCAACCCATCAATTCTTACTGGAAAGTGACAGATTTTCTTAGGAAGAAGTTTGAGCAGGTGATTAGGTACAGCTCCCATGCAGAGTTGGTGTTTTTACATGGCAGATAAAATCGTAATCACACAGCCGCCGGCTTTCTTTTCTTGGGGCACCAACACTCACCTGTAGACCCCAAACCCGTGCATCCGTCCCTCCTTCCAGTGGCCCTGGTAGTAATCGTTCTTGTTTAAGGTCTTGTTGGGAACCACATACTCCCCAAAGCTGTAGATTACCAGAATGAAAGCTCAAAGGTCATCGTTGCCATAGCGACACACTCCCCGTCGACGGTCTAACTTACCCATCCTCCAGGCCGTTCTTGAAGGTCCCGGTATACGTCCTGCCATCTGGCCATTTCAGCACCCCCCTGGCCAATGGAGACAGTACAGAACTGAGCTCACTACCTTCTCACGTGTTTCCAATATCCATGTATATCATTTTCAATTCATCACAGGACAAGTCTGGACAGGGAGAAAATGCCAATTCTACACACAATCGAATCCGCAACCAGTGGTGTTAACTACTGAGTCATAGTCACCTTTTTGCGATTTACCATGAAACACAGTGACCAGAGACAGCATTAGCATTATGCTAACAACAGTGTTGGAAATACAGCACCGAGGCCTGCTTTCACCCACCTGCCATGCGGCTTTCCCGCCACCCAGCGGCCCTCGTAGGTCACCTCCTTCAGCCGGCTGTCCTTGTAGAAGGTGTAGGCGGCTGTGCGCGATATGGGCGGCTCCGGCCTCTGCATGGGGCTCGAACCCAGGACAGCGACCTCAGCGGCACACCCACCCAGGGCCTGGTCCACTGCTTGGTTGATGGCTCGCAGCCACTTGGCCTGGGAATACAGGTAACCGGGCAGAGGAGACAAACCAGTGATGGGCAGTTTCTCCACACAAATCTTCTCCCTGCCACCTCTATGCTAATGATCAATTAGCAAAGGATAACGGAGCACCTTCTCCATGGGTGAGGATGCCAGGAGGGTGAAGGTCTCTTCTGGAGAGGTCACCTTGAGCCCGTATCTGACAATAAAACGGGAGATGCATTACAGAGAGCGGAAAAATGGCTTGAAATGCATAGAGTTTCTGTTAGCATGCCAATTAGCATCGGAATTGTCAAGCTAGACACTAGTTGCTCCACATGACCGGTTCATTGGCTGATCTGATTGGCTGGCCAGCTAACTCACTCACAGGTTGGTGTTCTCCTCCGAGACAGGCTCCACCCAGAGTGTGGCCAGGGGGAAAACATGGTGGGTGGAGAACTGGATGGAAGACAGAGAACAGGGATGTCACAGTGGGCAGTGGCATCGTCGCCAGGGTAACAGGGCAGCTAGGTAGGCTACACAAAGCCTTGGACGTGTAACTGGTTGCCAGGTTGCCATGGAGCCTGACTGTCGACAGCTGGGGTTAAACATGTGCACTCCACTGACTCATGACGGCTCAGGTGCGACCAGGAAGGATGGCATCACCCTCACACTCAGGCATCATTCACATCAAAAAATATATACTGCATATTAGAAAAAGAGCAAAACTGCCAGGTAAAGGGATGTGGAACACAGGATCTTCTAACAGCTCCATGGCTAAAAGCACTATTTTAAAAAGCTAAAGGACAAACATCATCCCAGAATGATCAGGCCACTCCCTCTGCAGCGTGGGGCAGCTACAGGCCGCAGGGGAGGCCGATATTCCCTGGGTCTCGCATCCCCGACGAGCGGATGGCTGTTCATGCTGTTGCCCACATCACAAGGGACTCACTCCCCCCCCTTCCCACAACTGCTCAATTGTCTCCAAGAGTGCCACCCTGCTGGGTGCCCAGGAATGTCTAGAGTAGAGGCCAAAAATAAGAAAAATGCAGATTACAGACATTGTGGGGAAAAAAAATAACACAGAGTGCATCTGAGTGTGTCCTGGAACTGGGGAAGAAAACCTGAAATCTCCAAGTGGCAAAGGCCTGGAGATAAACACAAGACCAACACAAATGGACACTAATGCAGATGAAAGCAAACTGAGAATTCATGTGAACTCCTGTACGTAAGAAGCATGTGCTGATAAGAGACATGCTGATTCCAAAACGCTCACAAATATGCATGCATGTAGGGCGCACGCACGCACGCACACACAAAACACAGCTGGACGATTGAACTAGATGCCTTAGGGAGTGAGCACTTTCACTCATTTAAAGAACAATCCACTCCACAGGGGGAACCCAGCACCAGCGCTCTAAGAGGTAGAGAAAGGAATCGAGACAAAAGAACCACGGAAGAACGAGAAACAAGAACAGTGAACGAGGCTAACTGACCGCCTCTGACGGCTACCACAGGAGACGGCGTCACCTCCAAAACTTCCAGAACAGGGAGCTCAGCTGTCAGACCCTCCCAGCCAGACGGCAAATTATCATTCTCCGGGCATCCTCAGCAAAGGGGGCCAGGTCACCTGAAGCCAGGCTCTGCGGACGGTGTGCAAATGGTGGCAAGGAGATCCAGTGATGCCAGTGGCCTTAAAGCCCTGATCTGCTGCTGCAGCCACTCAGGACAGAGGGATCAGGCTACTGGGCATGATGCCAGCATCTGAGCCAGCCACATGTCAATCACGCATCTCTGCTGTCCGCAGAAAAACAAACTGTACAAAAAAAGTCCTAAATCTCACTTTTGGAAGACTACTGTAAAGCCTCCTGGGACCCAAAACCGGAAAGCGAACACCAGTCGGGGGAGGGGGCTCGGCTGTTACCGTCAGATGTTACACATCAATCCACACACTAACAAGGCAGCACGGACCCAGGCTTGGCTTGGGAGGGCTTGCAACCAGACTGTTGCTTCAAATGCCAGCAAAAGTAGGACCAGCATCAGGCCGGATCAGACCGAAAGGCTGAGATTGGTCCATCGAGACACGCATCTCCACTAAGCAGTGACCTGCTCTGACTAATCGATAATTAAAGGGGATACAACTGCTTTCATACAATGCCATTTTCCCCTCAGGCACATCAAAGGACAGCCGTGGGGGCCTGGCAGGGGGCAAAATGGACTCTATTAGCACAGAAGAGGGGAATCAGCAGGCTACTGGAGACCTGCTTCCCAAACCAAGCCCTCTACACACGGGGTTGGGGGATGGGAGGGGGGAGTAGGCCAGAAACACAAGCTCCTGCATACTTACAATATTCTTTAAGGGTTGGACGCCCTGACAGAGCAAAGAACACAAAGTCATGAAGGCGAAGCTGAGTATATCAGAAGCTGCAAGCCACACACAGAGAGAATCATCCGTACTACCAGACTTTATGGGCTGTTCACACCTCCCTGGATACCCCCTTCCCCATGGTTCCAGGTCTGGTTCCCCAGGGAGGCCACCATCCCACTTACCTGAGCGTGGACCAGCGCATCATTGAACAGGATGAACCAGTTGACGGAGAACCGCCCAGCATTCTGCAGCGTCAGCGCCTTGTTGCTGCTCTCGCACACCAGTCGACGCGACGGCTTCCGCAGGGAATCCTGGGAAGGGAGGCGAGGGCCAAAGTGTGAGGGTGAGAAGCTCACCGTAGTGGTTACAGATGTGAGCTTCACATCTTCACAACCATCCCATCCAGTTCAGCCAACGTTACCGGATACTGTACAACAGGGGGTCTCTACGTTTTCAACCCCAGGGCCCATCTATTTATATTTGCATATAGATCTGCAGGCCACTAGAGGGCGATCACAGCCCAGTGATTCCGGACCTCTGCTTTCTGTCACGTTCTGTAAATAGGACCGTACCGTGAAATTACTTGGCAGGCAGTGTGAAATCTAGAACGCTGTGTGAGATCTATGGAACACGGCGTCAGAAAACCGCTGGGCCGGAGACGCGCACGCTGCCCACAGCAGGCCTTACCGTCATCTTGCCGGGGAAACTCTTCCAGAAATGGAAGGTGAACTCCGCCTCCTTCTGTTTCCTCTTCAGGTGGAGGGCCAGCGTTTCATACCTGGAGCAGCCGTCCTGGAGCTTCTGATATTCCAGGGAACACTGGGGGAAAACAGCGAGGTTGTGAAGTGCATACAAAGGTTAGGAGACACCCTAAAAACAACGCAGCAGTCAGTAAAGAGGAACCCCGCTTCTCAAATTACTGTCACGTTACCACAGCGTTATCCCATCACACGCTGCCATACTCCTGCGTCTCTGTAAACAAGTACACCTACGTCTAAACGTGTTTATTTTCAGCCGTGCATGGTGACAGACCCCCCCCCAGTGGGTTACGGTAAGCCCCCGGTCCCTCTATACGCACCACCTCGAAGCAGGTCGCCAGCTTCAGCAAGAGCCGACCGTATTCATGCAGGTGGCGGACAGGCATGTAAAACAGCGCCACCAAGAGGTCACTCGGCTGGGTGATCTCCTCGCCGGACTCCATAAGCCGCTGCAGTGCCTCCAGTCCTTTCCCGAAGGCCTCGCTGGTGACATCAGAGAGGAGGGAAGGGGGTGGGGTTACAAACACACATGCCTTGCCCTGCTAATGGTCTCCTAACATCGGACTACACCTAGGCTGGTGGACGGGACTCACACTGATGGCTTCACCAGGGCCTGAAAGCCTCCCATCACCAGGAAGTTCCCCATTGAGCCACAGTACCTAAAGAGCAAGAAACAAGCTATGGTTTGGGATCTGTGAATCCACACTCTACAGCCACAAGGGGGCAGACATGCACAGGAACAAGTGTCTGTGAGAAAGAGAAGGACCACAGGCTAGTAGAGTGAAATTATTTACGTCATTCACCCATTTTTACAACAGGGGGATTTACTGGACTAAATCCGGATAAGTGATGCGGGGACCTGCAGCCGTTCCCATACACCAGAGGACACTGGGCCACAGGGCCGGGGTACACCCTGAACAGAGTCAGCCCACAAGACTGGGGGAAAGTACAGCAACCCAATCCAGGATAAGTGGCCAAAAGAAGGATGGCATAAAGGATAAGTATCTCACTCAAAGGAACAAGAGAAGGTCCCTCCAGGGATCTTCTATTCTATGCTGTGTACCACCCACTGCCAATGCTGGTTTTCATTCAGTCTCCCATCAACTATCCTACCAAGTTTTCCTTACAGCGTGGGAGTCTTTTCCACCAGTACGAACTCACCTGTACCTACTTTTTTTAAATCTGCCTCTTTCACACAGCCCCAAGGAGTACGAGAAGGTCACGTCACACACACACACACACACACACACACACACACACACACACCACAATTAGATTCAAGTCCCTCACTAAACTGATGTAGCGCCTCAGTGGGGGTTTACTCGTGACACAGCTGGAGCATGCTGATTGGGAGGGGTCTCACACTCCCGTCCACCACAAGCCCCACCCCAGGGTGGGTCACAGTGACAGACTCTCTGCTTACTCCTTGTATGCGTCCAGGAAGATGGAGGAGTGCTCCAGCATGGCCAATCCCCGAATGTCACGCTCACGGCCACAGCGCAGGAAGGTGGTGAGGGAGGAGCCGTGGCGGCCAGTCAGGTGACACAGGCGGCTGAAGTGACCCGCCAGCGCCTGAAAGAGTGGCCCAGAGGCAGGTCCCAGGGAAGCAGGGAGGCTCTCTGCAAACAGACCCAGACATGGGGGGGGAAATCAGCCTCAAAACTGGATCTTACTGTACATACACTGACCAGCCTGCACCAAATAACCTCATTTACCCATCTTTACAAAAAACTAATCAGGTTAACAGCTAGATATGCCAAGGCAAATTCGCCTCAATTTTAAAATGCCGGTACTGCAAACGCCTTCCTACACCCTCTTTTGAACACACCGCCCATCCTTTCCCGTAACTGCTGAGGTTCAAGGGGCACTTCATACCTAGGGCCAGCAGGGGGCGCAGTATCTGGCCCTTCATGTTGCTCAGACGGCAGTAGAACTTCCTCTCGGCAGCGGCCAGTTCGTGAATGCCGGCGATGAAGCCCATCACGTTCCGATCTGCCAGTGCCAGGCAGCTCTGCCCTCCGGCAAACACGCTGCTCACGTAGCCCAGCTAGAGATGTAGGGGGAGGCGGGACACCAGCGTCATAACACAAATTCATAAATACCAGAGTCTAAAAACTGTAGTTTTGGCCAAAAACTAATCTATGACAGCTAAGAATCACTATCCTTGTACTTAAACTTAAATCCAATGCCGATTCCTAACTAACAACTGCGGAGGGAGGCACTTCAGATATGCTAAAATGCTAACGCTAACCAGCGGCCGATAATGACCAAAATACACCAGTAGGTCACAGTCATAATACCATCCTACTAGCGGCGGCTAATGCTACTTTGCAACTTACATTCATGCAGAAGGGCAGAAGGACAGGCTGCTGGGTGTAGCCTCCACCATCGGCCTGCGGGCTGCCAGACACGCCCTCCCGGGCCTGCCGCCCACTGTAGTAGAGGATGGGCTGAAAGCAGTCCCCATCGGCCAGTAGGACGGTATGCTGCTGCCCAGCAGCCACGTCCCACACACGGATCCCCTCTGACATCTACGGGAGCCCAGAGGGAACAAACAATCCAGCCAGGACACACATGAATACAAGGCCAGGCAGCTGTGCACCCTGATGGCGGTTTTCCACCACACGCCGTTAAAGCACCGGTGAACTGAAGTACTGTAGTACTGAAAGAGCTATTTCTCACTCAACCTAATCTATTTCACCCCCAAACATGGTCAACAGGTCAAAGGTTCGCACTAAAACGTTCGTACTCTTTCAAAAACCTCACGCATGGAGCCCTGAGGTGTCCAACGTGTTTTGGCATAGGCAACGTTCTCACAGTGACGGATCGACAGGCTACAGCATCCCAGGCAAAAACATCCGTCGAACGACGCCGAGGACCGAAAGCGCGGCGAGGCAGACGGAACCAGCACCTTGGCCAGGCGGGGAACGGTGCTGGGCGTGTCCATGTGGCCCAGCTGACCGGATGTGTTGCAGCCCCACGAGTACACCTGCGGAAGAGAGACAGCCCCGGTCACCGCCCACTCTCCGTTACCGTAGAGCCGAGCCGACACCCCCACCTCACCCTGAGGATACCTGCGATTGTGCGGTCAGTGCCAGCGAGTGGTGGGCCCCCGCCGCCACCCTGACGACCTCCTTGTTGCCCAGGCTTTTGATGCACAGCGGCTGGAGTCTGAAGAGGAGACGGTGGCTCGTTAAACAGGACACCGTTATCGCGACGCTTGGCAAGAATCGCTGGGGACTACGGTGTGCCAAAGGCTCACTTCACATGTCAGAAACATCTCCAGTTTAAGACACTGAGATTATATGGTAAAACAGTAGTATCAGTTGTAAACATTTGATCCCTTACAGAACCCACAAAACTGGTCATTAGGTTAAAAAAAAAGCTCATCCAGAGGAACCTGTAGAGAAACTGGTTTGTATTTGCAGTTACAAATGAAAAGATAAAAATTCAAACACACTTAAGCTCCGATCTAAACATAGAGGAAAATCCTGGAGTTTGGCTGTGCCAGCCCTTTAAGAGCCGGGACCCCCTAGGCCAGAGCCTCACCGGGGCAGGATGTCTCCATGACCCAGCTGGCCCTCTTTGCCACGGCCCCAGCTCCACACCTCCGTGTGCAGGGAGGGCAGGTGTTGCTCAGACTCCGGGACAGCGGCGGGGGTCAGGGCCACGGCTGGAACCCGGGACCGACCCATCTTCCGGAGCAGCCGGGGGGATACTGCCCGACAGAGAGAGACAAACAGACGATGTGAGACACTGAAGAACACTGAGAACACACTTCCACAGAAAAAGGTTAAATCACAAAAGCAGACAAAGGTCAAACAGAAGGTCCCTAACAAAGAGCGAAGTGAAACTCACAGTAATGGGTTTTTTTTTTTTTTTTTTTAAAAGGGAAAAATGAGAACAAAAGCACTTTATATCTCAGAGCGGAACAATACGCACACACACCACTAAAACGGCAGGCCTTGTCAATGAGCATCCAGAGGAAATCCCCACATTCAGACTGGAAAGTCACCTTCCCAAACGTGCCATCGGGGAGATGGAAGCATGCCACTTCTATACTTTATACTGATCCAGTAATGAAGCAGAGATGTGGACAACATTAACCAAAAGACAGACACACACACACACACACACACACACACACACACACCCCCACCCTTCCTGAGACCCATCTGTGACAGGAGAGGCAGCAGGTATGGATTAGTTTACGCCTAGTGGACTAAAGGGACAGGCACAGGCAAGGACGACTGCCGAAAAGGACCCGAATGTAAGCCAAGCGCTCAGTTTGCTGTGGCTGTAGTGTCCAAACCCTGACTGGCTTATTCACCAGGGGTAGGTCACCCTGCACAGGTATCTGCATGGACAGCCATATGAGGTCAGGCCACTTGAAGTTTCTGGGCCTTTCCTGGGTGGAAAGTCTCCTTCCTCGTGTCTGGAAACCCACCAGCTAAATCAGTTGCAAGAAGAGGTTGGGTTCTTTTCTTGCGGCTTACTGTAATCTCTCAACAACGAGCCCTGTTGTGGGTGGAAGTGCGTCATGCACCGGCGAGAAACACAGGCCTGAGGGTGCAGCCCTCAGCCACATGAGCTCTAGAATCTGTTCCGATACTTCAATAATAATGATTAATAGTTATTAATGATCACTGTGAACCACACAGGAAGGGGCCAATTACCTACCTTGAGAGAGGAGCCCGGGGAGCGAGAGGCGTCGACTCAGGCCCTCAGCCTCGCCCTCGCGAATGTCCCCGAGGCTGGAGCTCTTCTTGCCCTGCATGGACTCCTCCATGCGCACACGCTCCTCCCGAGTCTCCTTGGGACCCTCGCTGGGGCCCGGCCCGCACGCCCCTGAGGCCCCTGACGGGTAGTAATACCCCATCACCTTCTTAAGTGACAATGCTTCGTAGGTGGAGGCCACCCTCTCCCCCACGGCAGAGGCACATGACACCACCAGGCTGTTCAGGGCCGACCCCACTGTGGCGGTAGGCTGGGGCACTGGGGCAGGGTCCAGGGGGTTGGAGTGGGGTGTGTCACATGTGGACTGCTGGAGGACCAGAAGAGAATGTGAGATATTCAGAACAGACAGAGACGGAGTTCCATAAAGGGAGCCAGGGTGTTTTGAATGTTGTGACAGAGTGGAGAACATGTCAGAGAGAGAGAGAGAGAGAGAGAGAGAGTGGATGGACAGGATGTGGAGGGGCCTGGAGCCTATCCCAGGCAAGGAAGGAAACACCCTGGAGGGGTACCAGTCACACATGCACTTACACACCCAATGGCCTATTTAGACATGCCAATTAGCCTGCAATGCATGTCTGGACTGAGGAAATCAGAGCATGCAGAGGAAACCAATGAAGCATGAGGAGAACATGCAAATGCCTGACACACAGAGGTGGGGTTTGAACCCACAACCCTGAGGTACAATGCAACAGTGCTAACCACTGAGCCACCATGCCCCCCCACCAGAAATAATTCCTTTCCGTGAGTTCAAAGATTAGCGGTATACTTAAAACTGTACTCCAAAATACTATAAAACACAAATGACAACAATATAAACAAATTGATCAGATGTTAAATAAATGCAATTAAACATTAAAAAATGTGTGAAATTAATAGAAAATGAGTGGATCAATAATGCATTAAACTAAAATACATAAACAGGCAAAGAAAAGGCCTGGGGGCTGACCTGAGCACACTGTACGGTAACGGCTGACTTTCCAGCATGCTCAGCGAGGGCGTGGTCCGACAGTCTCTTCAGATACGCCTTCACTGCCTGCTCGTCGGGGTAGGGGGAGCTCCTGTTCGCCGGGACTTGTCGAGACTCCGTAGGAGGAGCGATGACCGGCTCGCTTCCGGAACATTCCGTCGCCGGGCTCTGGTGCTCCTCTTCCCTCAACTCTGCGACATTCGCCTGTTTTGGGGACTCCTCCTCAGGGCGGGGCTCATCTGGGGGAGCAGCGGGAGGCGGGGCCGAGGGTGGCCCAGGATTGGCAGGCTCAGAGAGCGAGGCCCCCTGCTTGGCATCGGCCAGCTCCACTCCAAGAGGGCAGTAGTGGCTGTCAGAGATGATCACGTGGTCCTCCTTATCGGTCATGGTGTAGAGCAGCTGGTGACACTGGCCACACTTGTCCGGAGGTGGGCGGCGGGCTTCCTCGGGGGGCAGGCACTGCACCAGCGCCAGGCTGTGGAAGGCCCCACACACCACCTGCAGCACATGTCGTCCCGCCAGGTGTTCCACCTTCTGGGGCTGCCAGACGGGGAAAACGCTGGTGACCAGACCCAGCTGGCAGCCACTGCCCCAGGCCCAGACCTCACGGCGGGCCGACAGCGCCAGGGTGTGTTGCTCCCCGCACGCCAGCTCCAGTGCCCGCACCGGCTGCCGGGGGTGGGCATCCTGCTCCAGCAGCTCCACCGGCCGGGGGTCGGGCACGGGGCCAGGGCCCGCCAGCCCGCACTGACCCGACGCGTTCTCACCCCACATGTGCACCACCCCGTCCTCCGTCACTGCTCCGCTATGGAAGCTGCCTGCTGCCACAAACACCACACGCTGGCTGCTGAGCTCCGCCTCCAGCATGGGCTTCGTGGGGCCGCCCGCCACAACCTTCTTCCACGGCATCTCCCCAAAGCTGTACACCTGCCCCCCTGTGGATGGCGGAGGAACTATGAAATACAGCCCTCCCCGTGTCACCCGGGAAAGGCAGCCAAGCAACAGAGAGGAGGATCACGGGCTCACATGCTGTAACAGAGGGTGGCGTACAGAGCTAAAGCTGCTTGGCAGGCTAAATGGCACCAGTGTCTCACTAGCAAGAACTAACAGAGCTGGAGATAGGAACGGCTACGAAAACAGCAAGGCTTCCTGCCAGCAAGAGGCGGCATAAATATCAAAGCCAAATTAAAAGAAAAAAAAAAATAATACATTAAGACACCCACAGCCACCAACAGTTCCTATTTTCTCAGACAGCATCTGTGAAAGACACCAGCCTGCATCCTGTATCCTATTTCTGCTCACCCTCTGCCAAGAGTACCCCATGGCGGGTCCCCAGGGCAGCCTGGAGAACGGGCCGGGCCAGCAGCACCTTCTCCGGCACCACGCTGCAGGAATATCCCTTCCAAAGGTGTAGCAGGCCTCTCTCTCCGCCACTCTCCTCCTCCCCCAAGCTGAAAGACACAAGCGGGCAGGCGTAGGCCATCCGTCAAAACAGCGAGGACGAGAATTATCTTCACACGAACATTAAGGCCATGGAAAACGGCCCTCTGACGGAAGAAAAGACGAAGCTTATGATCTGTTAATGGCTGAGGTTCTTCAGTGGTAGACATGCAAACTGAAACATGTGGCGAGAGAATGCAAGGGCAAGGCAAGTTTATTTCTATTGTACATTTTCACAACCATAAGTCACTCAAAGTGCTTCGTAGAAGTAAGAGGCTTAGACGAAAACAAAGTAAAAAAGGATCGTTAAAAAACCCCATCTTACCAGCTCGTGTGGTTCTCCATCAGTGTGGTTTCACCATGTTTATTGTGGTGTAGTCAGTGACTCTTGGTCAAACTGGACGTTCTGGGCTCTGAAGTTTCACATCAGGTTCTACCAAGAGAAAAATCTGGAATCTACCACAGGTCTAGCATGCCATAAAAGTAAAAAAGAGAAATTTAAGCAATATGCTTCTATTTCAATTGTAGCCCCATTGTCTTTTTTAATTAGCTCTGAGAGCAATAGAGAAAAATTCACTGGTAGGGAGTTAAATTAAAAAAAATTACAATTCAGAGCATCACAGGCTTGCGTGGAGCCACTCAGCCAAGGGGTCACTTCGGCCTGCTGCTGCACACGCCACACAATTAGCACTTGTATAAATTATTTACGGCAGGGCTGGAACCCGGAGTATGTACCAGGCTCGACGGCTTTCCGTAAGCATGTCAACCGACACGTGGGCGCGATGACGTCACCCCGAGACGCTGTCAACCGACACGTGGGCTCGATGACGTCACCCCGAGACCCTGTCAACCGGCACGTGGGCGCGATGACGTCACCCAGAAGGGAGCACCGTCGGGGATGGAGGGATTAAAATGTTTCTCAGGGAACTTGAAGGTGCCGACGTCAGATCGTCCGAGGTGACATCATAAGGTGTATCTGAGTATCCCTCTAACACACACAAACACACGAAACCGAAAGTGGAAGATAAAGAAATGAACCAGGGATAAGCAGCCAGCTCAGCATCTTTAGCCGGCCATCAGTCAGTGAACATGCAACTTCAAACATGCAGGTCCGATCCGGCCTAGCGCTTCTCTCCACAAGGAGGGATGGCCACGCTAAGGACGATCGTTAGAAAAAAAAAAACTGCTGGCTCGTTAATAAGAATAAGAAAAAAAAAAAAACACAACGACGAAATGAAACCAGCGTCAAGCTGAAACCGTCCAGCACCGGCTGATACAAGAGCGCCTTCCTCGCTGCAGGTTCGCCTCTGAAGAAGCAGCTGGCGCACATGTGCCTCCGAACGGCAGCAGACACGTAAAAAGCTCACAACATTTCAGAGGAGCCCGATACTTACAGCAGCCGTGTGGCTGTCAGCAGTCACAAACACATGCTGACGTCGGAGCAAGAATACCCCCTCTTTATGTCACACCGTCCTTAACAAGCGAGAAGAGCCGCCAGACGCCGACTAAACAGAAAGGGAAATATCCGGAGCGACACCGTGTTGTTACATTGTGTCCGATCGCCCGACCGCCCGACGGTGTCTGACGAGGGTCAAACCGAACCGGCTGAAAAAGCGCGACGACCGACTGATCTCATCCAGTCGCAACGGCCAAGCCGTGAAAGGCTAACGACTGAAATTAGACAAAAAGAAATGGGCGTGATCAGTGTGGAAGAGTATGGCTAATAACTCAAAAGAGACATTATTCAGCTTGTTTGAGCAGCAGTGCCACTCAATGATTTCCCATCATGCAAGTGGCACTGTAACAATCTGGAAGGAAGAGCAGTGACAGGCATATTACTGGACATCGTATGTAATGCAATCATATTTAATCAAGTCAGCTGGTGTTTTACTGGATATAGCATTTAACTCAGTTAACGGGTGTTTGATTGAATATCATTTTTAACTCAATAAGCTGGATATAGTATTTAACCCAGTGAGCAGGTGTTTAACTGGACATCATATGTAATCAAGTCAGCTGGTGTTTTACTGGATATCATATTTAACCCAATTAGTGGGTGTTTTACTGGATATTCTATCTAATCAAGTGAGCGGGTGTTTTATTGAATATTATATTTAATGGGTGATGGGTGTTTTGAGCTGTGGGGAAACCGTGAGAAGGACAGACACCACCAGCTCTCGGTGGGGGAGCACAGGGACTCGTGATATGTTTACTAAGGGCATAGAGCTGATTGTCTGTCAGTGTTTGTGATCCTCCAAAAGCTCCCCTGGCACCACCTCTGTTTGGAAAGCACAATCCTAGCGAGGCTGGAGAAGAGGGGGGTGCAGGACAGATGGATCCCAGCTAGAGCTCTGGCCATGAGTGGTGAACCGGCTGCCCATTGCCCATTTATAGAGGAGTCAGGGGGACACTGGAGGGTCTGTCCAGAACAGTCAGGACCTGAAATGGCTCTTGGTGACTATAGCAAAAATGAAATCTGTATAGCATTAGGTGGATGACAGGCAACTGGCTTTATAGTACCAGAGAAGGGGATTGACATTTGGACCACTGTCATTCAAATTAAAACTTCTCCAGCCATCTAACTTGCCAAAGTCCCTAGGCAACTTGAGATGTTATGTCATACGGTGATCTTCCTCCTTCCTCGGATCACATTCCCCTCTGGTTTCATGCATTAATTCCACAGCTTATCCTCTCCTCTACTCTGCCCAACCACAAGCTGGTTTCCATGGACACAGGAGCCCCTCCTTCCTCTTTGCCACCCAAGGCATGCTGCTCACTCTCAATGGACTGACATCCTATATTACTTCATTTATATTAAATCTTACCTGACATTTTCCTCCAGCTTGTAGTGTTTCATTTGACCAGCTCACTAAAGTGAATTTAAGGTTCCTCACTTAAGTATACAGCTTCAAAGCCCCTTCTGAGAGGTGAATTGAAAGCCTTTTGCATATGAGTCTGGTTCCTTAACCGCTGTGCCACCCACTGCCTCACATTCCATTCTGGTACTCGGCAGCTTCCTAAGCGTAAGGTCATACCGTTCCCACAAAGCTAAAGGGAAAGAGTGGAAAATAAAAATCACAGTTAGGGCAATACAGCACTGCTGATAATTCAGAAACTTTGAAGACTTTTCCTGCTGAGCAGAGATATATATGTATGAATTTGTCACAGCAGTACTGATCTGGGATCTGCTCCCGGGCCTTGCAGTCTGAGGTATTTTCCCCATGGGTTCAGTGATCATTCAATCAATCAATCAATCAATCATCTTTATTTATATAACACTGTTTCTGTTTGCCACACAATTACAGCCTTTCCCTGGGTCTTGCTTAATCTTGAGCCTTGTTCCCATACAAAGCCTTTCGGTCTCTGTCCCCAGACAGAACCTCAGAACCGGATCCCCAGCACTAACTCTACCACCGGTCCTTCACCGGTCTTGGTCACTGCCCCCATGTCCGACCAGACTGGACCCAACCAATAGCAGGGCCGCTGTCACGGGTCAAATTGGTGATGGTGATGTAGATGTGAAAAGACAGAATTATCCTGCCTGGGCTTTAAGCTGCTGGCTCTTCTTTGGTTTTCATTGCTCTCTTTGGCCAGGCTGTAGACATTCTGTTATCCTTCAGTCCTTTCAGTATTATCTTTATTAAAAATCCTTCTGTCAAAAGCAGCACACATTTATAAACATTGACAGTAACATAGAAATTCAGCCTAATCAATGATCCAACAGCAGGATTGTTTCTGCTTCCATGCTGCTTGTTCATCTCTGAATACAGTTCACATTATTAGCCACTATTGCCCATAAATCAATATGTGTAGCCTGTCAAATGGTGGACAGCAGAGAATTGTCGAGTGGTAGTGGTGGGGTGGTGTGGTCCGTGGCTCCTTCCACTCAACCTCTGTTTTGTACTTCTTTGAGTTACCTTTTTCTGGCAATGTATGTTTTTTTTTTTTAATCTCCATTGCATCTCTTAAAACAATGTTCTTAATATTGTCTCTGCTATTGAAAGAGTATTTTTTCATCAATATTATTCTCAGTTGCCCAGCTGTGCTGAGTAAAGAGCTAAAATCAGGCCAGTACTGCCCCCTTCTGGGCGAGAGAAAGACATACAGAGAGGGCAGTGGGTGTTTGTGGTGGGGACCCTTGAGGATGGGTCAAAAATATGATGGGATCCAATGGTTCAAAATGAGAGCCACCGAGGGACACAGCCTCTCTTATGTGCCTGTGACGGATAAACAAAGTAAATTTCACTCACCCTCTATGTCACTCATTCTTCTCCAGCTGCCACCAACAGTGTGGCTCATTCATATCAGTAAAATTTCATGAATCACTTAGGATGTCCAGGTGTGTAAGAGGCTCAGAACAATTCTGGGTTTAAGTTGGGCCCTGCATGTACAATCTCGTAAAACAGGTAGCTTTCTCAGCCCCATCTAACTTGGATCAGCACTCCATGCTGGGAGATCATGTGGGCATGAACGGTGGAAATTACTGCTGGAAGGGTTAGGCTTTAAACCCACCTTGGGATGAATCTGTGCTTGGTAATCAGTTTGGCTTAACCCACTTAAATCCAAAAAATTATCATGAAGTATTAGTTTGCATAAGAGGGTGAATCAATTTTTCAGATGCAGGAGAAAATTATTTGTAATTTGCTTTAAAAATCAGCAATGTCTCGACCAAGCGATATATCAGATATCACACATCTATTGTAGGAATAATAATTACATAATTCATTTAACTTAAGGGTCCCACAACACAGGTATCACAAATAAAAATAAAGTCAATTCTAAAAAGACTTCATGATGCCTGATGGAGGACAGAGCTGTCTTTGAGTTCAGGATAATATCACGTCATTTTTGCGGTAGCTGTAAATAAAATCCCATTGGTTTGATCAATGAAAACCTTCAGAGTTTAAAAGCACTGCGACAGCATAATAAAAATAGGAATGCGGCTTTTTTATCTGAAGCTCCGCTGCATTTCCATCACTTATTTGCCCTTTCCTTTCTAGGTGTGCCGCCTTGCTCACTTCAGGCTGATGTTTCTTGGCCCGTCGGTCCCTGAGTCTCCGCTAATGACGCACTCGTTTCTTCGTTTTGCTGCCCGTGGCTGGCCGTGTCATGGGACCCTGTGTGCAGTCGGCTCCGGTCTATTTATGGGAGCCTCGGGCCCCCTTGACGTGCCTCAGAGGGGAGACAGATGGTGCGTGTGTCTGCGGGCACATTGGGGCTGTTTAAAAAAAAATGTGCAGAAAACCGGCGATCAAGAAAAGCGCGAAAAAGTAAAGTGATCATTTTTAAGGTGAACAAGTTGACAGATGCATGCTTAACCTTTCAGCGGAATGAGTCTGTGAGATGTTATTGAAATTTTTGTAGTATTTAAAACAAAAAGAATTTTAAATATTCCACTAGCATTTACTTATTTGACAGACACGTTAGTCTAAAGCAACGTATGGTCGAACATGTGGTCAGAGGACAGATCAGTCAGTCACTGGATGAGTTAGAGATGAGCGTCTTGCTCAACAGATAAGAAAACTCTGGTTTGAACCCACAACCTTCTGGAGATGGGCACAGAGCCATATCTTGTCAAGCTACACACCACCCATAACGCTTACACCATGTGGTCAGATTCTGTGTACCCCCAGGAGAAGGGCAGAGTTCTTGGGAAGAGGGAATTGTCATATTTTTCCATGGATAAATGGATGAACACCCTCCCCCCCACCCCACTTCCTGTGATGTGGTCTCATTGCCACAAACAAAGACATAAGCCACTTGGGGGGGGGGGGGGTCGTCATAGCATTGCATTTCCCTGATCTGTGGTGTCATATTGTCATTTCCGGGGAGGGACAGGGAAGTAGACAGTTGTCCCTTTGATCAGTTATCCAGACATCTCAGCTCATATGACAATTCATATGAAAAAACTTTTCATTTGAGCTAGTAGCCAAATACATGTACTGTTAAAATGAGATTTATCGCTCAGTCATCCTTGGGATAGTATTGTCGTGAAATACATGTGAGTATACTGAAAAGTAATAGACTAGAAAACCATCCATCCATCCATCTTCCAACTGCTTATCCAGTCATAAGGGGAATCCTGGTGCCTATCTGGAGTACACCCTGGATGGGATGGCAATAGAAAATATTAATATCATCATCATTTTCTTTTTGCTGCTCCTGTCAGGGGTCACCACAGCAGATCAACCTTCTCCATCTCCTCCTGTCCTCCACATCTCGCTCTGTCACACCAACCACCTGCATGTCCTCTCTCCCCACATCCGTAAACCTCCTCTTTGGTCTTCCTCTTTTCCTCTTGCCTGGCAGTTCCATCCTCAGCATCCTTCTCCCAATATGCCCAGCATCTCTCCTCTGTACATGTCCAAATCAAAGTAATCTCACCTCTCTGGCTTTGTCTCCAAACTGTCCAACCTGAGCTGACCCTCTAATATACTCATTCCTAATCCTGTCCATCCTCGTCACCACCATGCTCATTGAGATTCACTCCAATCACCAATCTCTCTCCCTTGGGTACACTCTCCACCACTTCATCCAACTCACTCCAGAATTCTTTTTTCTCATCCATCTCACACCCAACTTGCGGGGCATATGCACCAACAACATTCATCATCACACCTTCAGTTTTCAACTTCATACTCATCATTTTGGTATACTGTTCCTTCAGGATAATTCCTACCCCATTTCTCCTCCCATCCACGCCGTCGTAGAACAATTTAAACCCGCCTTCGATACACCTGATCTTACTCCCCTTCCATCTGGTTTCTTGCACGCACAATATATCAACCTTCCTTCTCTCCATCATATCAGCCATCTCTCTCCCTTTACCAGTCATGCTGCCAACATTCAAAGTTCCTACCCTCACTTCCACTCTCCTAACCTTCCTCCTCTCCTCCTGCCTCTGGACACACCTTCCCCCTCTTCTTTTCCTTCGGCCAACAGTAGCCCAATTCCCAACAGCACCCTAGCCAAATTCAGTGGTAGCACATTGACTTGTGCATCCCCGGTGGCTGGGTTATAGAAAATATTGATATCATTATGCAAAATGTTATCCAAAATACAAGTTTCAGTCTTTTCCATACTCTGTAGGTAATAGTGTGTGTGTGGGGGGGGTCTGTTCATTTTGTAAAGGTGTGTGAATTAGCAGACCAGACTCCGTGACGGACACGTAACCAGGGTACAAATATTTTGAAGAATTTCAAAAAGTGAACAGCAGGGGGCGCAAGATATCTTTGCATATCTGCTATTTACCACAAATGCAGATTCCTGCCAACTATATTAGTGGAATTATACATTTCAGTGTCCACTTTGTGTTTGTGGATTCAAGGAACTGGACACATTGGCAGATCTGCTCCTTCCCAGGTCCTTCTGTCATGTTCTTCAGATGAATTTCTACTGGAACCTGGAGCTACTTCTTGTGCAAGCAGGGAAAAGTGCTCGTTTCAACGTCTGCTGTCCACGATGTACAGGGCGACTAGACGACACAGACCATGAAGTTTGACAGACTTCATTAAAATAGCTTTTTTGTGATTGTTTACGGGTAGGTGGCCTGTCTTAAGATCACATTCCAGCTGCGGTGGATCAACATTAGGACCTCAGTCTAGCCGTCTTTGGAGGTACTAACTGCCAGTCAGTTCAGGGCCACATTCTTCCAGCTCCTTCAATTACTGCTCAGGGAATGTTTTAGGATGAGTGTTTTAAGGTGAACGACTTCACTGAAGGAGAAGCTGGAGCCTCCCATGACTTCATCGCCCCGCCAAAAACATACCATTGCCGAAGTGGGGGTAGGGTAGAATGAACCATAGTTCCCTTTTCTGGGGGAGCTCTGTACTCAGGACTGTTCAAACTCCATGTGGCATTTTCTTGATATTGGGGCTGTGTCACCCTTCAAAATAAGAGACAGTTATCGCACGTAAAGATTTACTCAGAGCTAATATGAGAATGTAATAACCTAGGGAGAGTTTAATTCAGACTATTCATGAGAAACAGAGCATCTTCAGGCATGATTAAACTAGACCCAGGGCTCAGAATACGTTAATTAGTGATTAGTGCATGTGCGTTGACTCCCCCCATCCTGTAGACGGCGCCAGCGCACTGTTCGAACATAAAAGTCACTTCCTGCTTCTTTTAGGGCCTGGGAGCTTTGAGATCTCCACGGTGACATGGGAAACTACGCCGAGCAGGGCCTGCTTCATGACGCCACCTTGACAATCCTGGGTCAAGAGATGTTAGCCGCCCCCATGCAGTGATGCAGGATTTCCACATTCAGAGGATCTATGCTGAGGCAGTTGGTCCGTTTTTACTCTCCCTTTTCATCAGGTTATATTTTCTCTCAAACTCTTAAGCAGTATAACTTTGATCAAAGGCAAAGGTTGTCATGCTAAACACGTGCAACAGACTGAGCTAGGTGATGGGGCTGGGATTCAGGGTCAAGTGTGGGGGGGGCAGATCTGAACAGAGGCCTGCCTGTACAGGGGACAGAGGGTGTGCTTCCAGCATGGCGAGGGCAGCGTGAGGCACAGCAGCCGAGGGATTAATTGGTCCGACATGTGCACTGGGAAGGGGGGGTGAGGGTCTGGGGCATTCGCTTGATTGCAACAGCCCCCGACTCACCCGGAGTGGACCGCAGCAGAGGGCGGAGCCGAGACACCAGCTGTGCGCCACTTGTTCGCGGAGAACGTGGGGGATGGGGGAAGGGTTCGGAGAGCCCTTGCTTCCTGATGGAATCCGACAGCCGTGTCAGGGGGACCCCCTACCGCCGTCCAGCCCAGCCGGGAAATTGGGAACAGGTGTGATAAAAGTGGGGTGGTCGGGAGTGGGGGCCTGCAATGGGAGATGAGGCCCCGAGCGACCAACCACGGGGCCGCACGCGTCACGGGGAACCCAGAGCAGACCCGTGGCTTCTTTATCCTGCTATCCCCAGAGTCGGGTGCCGGTTATCCCCGCAGAACCATCTGTCCACCCTTTTCTTCTCCACTCACTGCTCCTCCTCATTTTCCTTTCCTTTATGAGTCACACAGGTCTTCCAGCTGCTACACCACTCACCATCACCTAAAGCCCTGGATGAAGCCCATCCTCTCCCCCCCCAGGTCGCTCTGAGATCTAATCTTTCTGCATCTTCATAGTGGGTGGGGACAGTCCTTCCTTAAAGGCCACTTCCTGTTAAAGCCGATTGCAGCGGCACACTGGGGAGACATGGCTGCAAATACTGTTGTTTTTATGCATTTTTGTATCTTTAAGTAAAATTTTTTTATTAGAAGCTGTAACAAGTTTCACTAATTAATACGAATATACAGTAGCTTCTAGCAGTAGTTTGTTTCTTTCAGTTGCTGTTCTGATCTTCAGTTTACAGTTTATTTATTTTTATGCTGTGGCTTGTCAAGTTCAAGCCTAGTCAAGCCAAGTTTTATTGTAATGTGTTCCGGAGAGCACAGTGAATATCTTGTCCTAGAGTTGTGTGGGAGGGGACAGGACATGGGGGGGGGGGGGGGTCAAAAAAACGTGGTACAGATTTAAAAAAAATACAAGGGATACAGTGCAAGACGGACGGCAGGGTGACGGGGGGTACGATATATAGACACAAGGTAGTGCATAAGACAGGACAGTGAAAAATGACAGGCAATAATAAAAAAGTGTGTTTAAGCAGTGAGTATAAAGTGTAGTAGTGAACAATCGTGCAAGTAATGTAATGACTGATTACTAAGGAAAGTTCTGTGCAATGGAGAGGCAGAGGGCATCGACTGTTCGGTGGCCTGATGGCCTGTGGAAAGTTGTATCTAATTTGTCAACCCAGAAATGTTACCTTGCTTAATTACAGACGCGAGAGCCTCCTTCCCAATCTCATTCTGCCGACTGATCATTTTGTGACACTCTGCTCCTCATCTTTTGTTAAATGCCTCAGATTTTCCTGACTATTTCTGCAGAGGGCTGGGCAGCTTCCCCTGCATGGACAAAACTTGGAGGCAAGTCATACACATGGAAGGTAGAAGGACGAATTGTGTGTGTGAACCTTAAATCAAAACTGCTGTAGATAATGCTGTCTGTTAATCAGGCTGAGAGATGGAAAACTTCAGACAGACAAACGAACAGTAGGATAAAGAGATATTTTATTAATCCTAATATTGCAATGACAAGACCAACAGTCCAAATATGAGAAGAAAGCCAGCCAAGAAGTGATTAAGAAAAGAAAAATTAACATGTAAGGTTCATAAATTTCCTTGTAATGCTACAGGATGTAGAATGAATAAATCCTGGGGGTTCATATGGTGTACAAAATGTGAATGCCGTGTTTTTTTTCAGGACTTGAACAAAGAGAATTTGGGGATGTGTAAGCAGTATGATTCTGTTCCTGGCTCTGCAACATGCCAGGCCAAAGCGACACTCGGCCACTCGTACACGTCACTCAGCACACAGCTTCAAACTGTAATTACTCACAAGGAAGGGATTCACAAGACTGGAAAACCACCACATCCGGCACTTCAGCCAAGTGTTGGGAGGGTTACCGACCACCACAACCGGGTGAGCCCATTGAACACAACCACAAGTTTTCCAAAGCTGTGTTTCAAACACCATTTCACGGTAAATCTACTTCTGGCAGAACAGCACAGAATATGGTTGGTAAACCGTCCATCATAAATATGATATCATAATAATTACATTTAAGGATTGAATTGACTGACATTCCATCCCAGTGTCCCGACCTTCAAACTAGGTTTCCTGTTATAGATTCCAGGCTCATTGTGACCCTGGATGGGTGGATGGATGGATGGATGACAAGCATTTTTGCTGAGCAGGAACTTACACCTCACTAAGTGAAATCGCTCCTCTCCATGCCTAGCGACACTGAAGCCCCGCAAGCCCAACACACCCCACCCCCAGCAGGTTTTGATCATAGTGTGCGACCCGACTGATCTGCATGTGTATGGAGGAAAGTCTGGCTCCCTCGGGGGGTACCCCCACCACTCACCATCCAGCAGACAACAAAAAAGGAGAAAAAAGTGGTTAAAGAACACGTAGCAATTCATGAACAAGTACCTTTCCTGACCCCACAATTTAGACAGCGGGAGAAGCAGATGCAGCCTTGTGAGAGACTCCTGCATTCCAAATGTGGAGATAGAAGACAGGAGATTATGGATAGGAGCTGGGGGTTCGAATAATTTAACTAAATCCCCAGGTTGGGGGATCTTCTGACGAACCATCTGTGAAACCTAAAAAGCCACATGCGGCTCAGTACAAACGAAGCAGGGCCTGTCAACAGCCCTCCAGTAGAGGGCGTCACTCATCTCCCTCATCTAATGATAGCTCTTTGTTTTCCTTGGCTGGCAGACGGCACGTCTTCGTAAATTTCTCGTTAGCGCTCGACGGCGTATTGGAAACAAATGTCGGGAGGCTGATAAGACGAGTTGGCATTTCTGCCTTGACTGAAGAGGCTCTGCATACATGAGTACTAATAAACTCCTCTGGAAGAGGTCCTGCTTGAACACCAAGCTTATTAATCACCGTTGAAAAGGCCTCCTCAGACTCTTCCGAGGTCTGCTGAGATTTCCAGCACGATGTGTCTGAGAACCTCAGTTATGCAAGCAGAACTACAGGCTTTGCTTTGTCAAGCTGGAATTGGACTCCTACAAGTTGACTATGTTCCCAAAATGAACCTAAAGAGATTTATTGTTATTTTGTACTGTACAGTTTCTTACCTACAGTTGACCCAGATAGACGGCTATTCATCGTCTATGTGGATTTATCCAAAACAAATCCACATATCTTGAACGTTACACTTACATATTTATATAAGTGGATTTTGACAGGAGCTCGAAAGCTTTAATAGTTGTATGCTAATGTCTGCGCTTCCGTCTCCATATCTAAAATACCAGCAGACCATGGACCTCAGGGAGAAAGCGTAAAGCACTGCACCACATACTAGCAGAGTCTACAGTAGCTTCACACCTGTATAAAGCTCCTTCAGGTTCTTCCGTGTCATCTCTCTGATCCATAACATTTTAGCCGTGGTTCATGAGGGTGGCTGTGGTGGATGAACCTCCCTCCCAATTTCTCACCACTGTTTTCGGCTACAGTTTTTTGCCTAAACGTATCTGTGCGTGAGAGACTCCTCTGAGCAACTGCATCAGACATGGTCGAGGAGTAATACCGGGAGTAAACTTGTCAGAAAGTGCCGTCAAGCTGACATTTAGTGCGGCACAGCAAAAGAAAAAAAAACGACACGCGCTGTTCACCGCCGTGTCTCGCGCAGGCACGCGGGCAATCAGAACTTCGGTGCTCCTTTCGGCTGGGACCACCCACTCTCCACACTTGGCCAGTGCATGGTGCACAGTTGGCTGTGCAAACCACTGAACACCAGAGAGAGCTAACCGAGTATGTTTGCGTATGTCTAAGTCTATACAGCAGATGACAGCGAGACTATAGAAGACGTACCAAACGACCGCCAATTCAGCTGAAGGGTTTTATTTTTTATTTTTGTGACTGAAACTTTTCATTTCTGCCTATGTTGGCCAAACCTGTATTGTGAAAGAGATGATAAATCTGTATATAAATAAAAGGACTCATCTGGTTAAATAAAGGTTTAATAACAATAAAAATTCATGAAATTCCTACAAAATTTTTAGTGAAAGAGCCAAAATCACACAAAATCACTGTTCGCCCCCTTGCGTTGGTGGGATGAACTGCACGTCTTTCTAAATCCTTGTAAGCATGTGACCATCTGAGACGACACGCTCGGCAATGTTTTGATTTCGGCTAGTTCAGACATCTTTTTAAGTATACGGCCAACTTAAAGTTTCAGTCACTGTCAGGACCGACCTGGCCAAGGTCCCTGTGAAACTCCCTGTCAAAACGCCAACTAGAGTGAAACTGAAGATCCGTGAGGGATGAAGTCATTCCTCTTCCACAAAGTTCAGCAATTAATCCACCAGCATAAGATATGTTATCAGGCGCAATAGATCTTCCTGGGTTCATACTGAGGCTGCAGTGAAACTTCAGTTGCAGCCTGCATGTAATCTGAGGATCATTTCCTACCGGTGAAGTAGTTTTATGGCTCATACGCAGGTCATAGTTTTGATCTAATCACTCCCTAAGTCTAGACTCCTGCTTTCCTATGCTGTGGCTTTATGACAGTGTTGGTCTGTTGTGTAGATCACTCCGCATCCAGCCATGGTGGAGTGAAGACCTCTAACATCATATCCTACCTGAAGGTGTGGCCCCCCCAAAAGAACTCTGAGGGGGAAACTTCCAAAAATCAAACCTTGTTATGACCTTTTCATTCTATTTTCGCTTAAGCAGTCGGCATTGACTGGTAATTTGGGATACTCCCACGCACCACGGGTTTTGAAGCTCCATTTAGTGCCAACTTTGGTAGTACAGGACACTCCCACCCACCATGGGTTTTGAAGCCTTTTTTGCCCCATTACTAAAAAAAGTGGAAAAAAAATGTTTATTATTTGTTTAGAAACTAAACAAATGCAGCAGCCAATCAGGGTGCATGACTTCACTTACTCTCCATGCCACTAGGTGGCAGCAGAAAATAGAACAAGACTGCAGATAAGCCCTGGTGGCGTGTGGCTGCAATAGCCTGCTTATGGACAAGACACTGAGGGATGGGCCAGCCTGCTGGTATACAGGAGTGTAGCTTTAACCCTGCGGGCTCCCTCTGTCCTCAGGAGGAGAGGTAGCGATACAGAATTCTTTACAGAAAACGGGTATGGTGTGTCATGTGCTTCTTCAGCATTTGGCAGGTATTTAAAAACCAGGAATAGTTTCATAGTTATTATTGTGTTATCATGTTGTTCATCTACATTAAATTATATGTTCTCACTAATTTAGACAGCTGGCTAAAGGACACGTGTCCCAGGATGTAAGTCTGTAGTCTCAGTCCTTGTCTTCTTGACATCTCTCACGCTTCGATACCCATAGCAAGGATTCCATGGAGTTTTAGCTTGGGGACACAGTCTTAGACGATTAGTCACAATTCATTATATTTAATTTGCTCACTGAGAATGAACCAGCAACACATCACATATCTGTGGACTTAATCTCATGTGGCACAGCAGTGCTAATTACAAGCACCCGCTGAAATATGATTCAACATCTTGATATTGCTGTTGTGCGGATCGTTCCTTTTGCAGGGTCCAGATAAACGTGCTGCAGGAAGGACGTTACGTGGGACGTAAGCTACCCTGTACGATCCCCGCGATTGCTCCACTTGGCATGTCGCCATCCTGCAGCAGCAGGGACTGTCGACAGCTCGGATCAGAACCTACGCGTGTTTGTGAGCGGCCTGTAACAGAAACCAGAAATACAGCCATAATCGTGTTTTCCTACACCCTATTAGCAATAAATGTTTTGCTGTTGCCATAGCCACAGGAGGCCAGTAATCCCTCAGCGTTCACAGTTATGTATGTGCTGCAGACAAATTTCTGACAGTCCCAGAGAGAGGACTAATGCTGGCATACGCATGGATGATGAAATACTGTACAGTAAATATATATTTGAAGATATTTATGGTTTTAAAGTATGCACTCCAAAAACTCAGTAAAAGCCATGCAGAGTACACAGGTGGCCATAGTGTAAGTTATGAAAGTGTAACCATGACTTTTGCTGCGATGCTATGTCTTTATATGTCTACAGGCAGCCACTAATTCATGTGGGCAAGCAGCTGCATTGGCGTCCTGCAGGACTGAACCTCATCTGGACAGGAGGCCCGCCCCCAGCTCTTTTCTCGTAATCCCCCGGTGCCAGACAGTGGAGCTTTGCAACAGCAGAGTTTGACACACTGAATTCTGGAGGTTGTTCCTTGGGCCGGGCTGATCCACGCCAGCATGTCCCCTGCGAGGCCATGGGCATGGTCAAACATGTCGAGCAGGCGAGGTCAGCAAGACCTCGACCACCCCGATAATCAGCCTGTTCCTCACTAACCGTCTCACTAGACATCCTATCCCTGGAATCAAGTGAAAAGCCTAAGCTTTGTAAAGACTCGTAAAATACGAATGTAAGCAACCTTTGCTTAGCGATTTACTCTGGAAATTAATCAAACTGCAACCTCAGGGTAAAAAGAAAAAAACCTATGCTAAGAGTCTTATAATGTGTAACGTTTTGGAGGGAAAAAGGGGAGAAGGAATCTAAATATTTGCCAACTACTTAACAGATTGTGGGTGTGGTTTCACATCAGAACTTGCTCTGTTCCAAAGGCATCCAGTGATTGGCCAGTGCCTGAGCTTCAACTGCGACTGCCCGGTCCAAGTACTGGGCAGGTCAGTGGTTCTGGATGGTACTGAAAGCAAACAACACGGAGCTTGAAACAGGAGTCTTCTGACGAACACAGTTTGCTTGCGAGATGGCTCATGAAAGAATTTACTTCAGGTCAGTTTTTTTTGAACAGCGAGGGAATCTGAGCCGGACAGTAAATTCCCAGGTCTGGAATGTGGTTAGGGGCTGGAGCAGCTCGGCCCACTAGGACTGCTGACCTCTCGGCCCACTT
Source organism: Gymnarchus niloticus (assembly GCA_009936485.2). Lineage (NCBI taxonomy): Eukaryota > Metazoa > Chordata > Actinopteri > Osteoglossiformes > Gymnarchidae > Gymnarchus > Gymnarchus niloticus. The sequence goes on from JAACJT020000082.1 coordinate 507,118, forward strand.
CTTCATGCTCTTTCACAGTCGTCCAGACCTCGGAAAATCAGGCGGAATGCCACGTCTTCCCCCACGCCCAGCCCTGAGAGCTGTCTGGCCATAAATGGAAGGATTTAGGGTGATGGACTGAATCCCAGAAAATGGATCTTCCCAGAAAAATGCTCCAGAAAATAAGCATCTGTTGATTTCATGTTCTGATTAGCTAACTGCACTGTTTAGTAATGTTAACGGATAAACGTGTGGACTAGGTGCTGCGCACTCTGAGCCTCTCAGTCGCAAAAAGGTCTGCCGTTAAGGTGTAGAGAGGTGCAAGACTCGCTTCAGTGGCAACAGTGGAAGAAATCATGTGACAAGGACAGGAGGACAGGACGAGCGCTTTAAATAGGGGAAGGGGTTCAGCAGAAGGTGGAGAGGGACGAGGACAAAATCAGCAGTTTTGCTTATAGCACAAGTCAAAAACATGCAAACAAAATGGCCGTCGTGCGCTGCAAACGAGGTCTGCGTGTGTGGTCTGATTAGCTACAGCTGAAGGAAGAGCCTCATCACATGACTTCTCCTTGCCTCGAACCTTGGCTCAGTCTAACACATGACCCAGATTTCAACAGGACAGCAGACACTGGGGATTCTGTACCCTGTCTAGAACTTATCCCGGTCCACACTGGGTCAGTTGCCCAGACCAAGATTACCAAAGCAAATCCAAATGCACCAACAAGCACATTATGGAAAAGGGGGACAATCAGTGGCCTGGAAATTCCTCGGTGAATATGAAGACCAACAAGCCTTTCGGCAGGCCGATAGTCCTTCAAGCGAGAGGCCCGGAAAAAAAAAGACCCAAAAAAAACATCAAGAGGATTAAAAAGATGAAGGACGCCTCACTTCTACAAGGCTCTTGGCAAACTGCGGAGAGCAGAAGGCTGACGTAGCGAGACGGGGGCTGCTGGCACTCACATGGACCAAGAGGGACATGTGAGGGCTGGGTTGGGTTCGGCTATAAAAACACAGCGCCGAAGAGGCCAGGAGGCAGTCGGCCCGCTCTGAGAACGTGGGTGGGCGGCACAAACTCTGACGGCACGGGAGATGCAGAAGGAGGGAAATGGCCATCTCACCATTCTCAAGAAGCTGTGTGCAGAAAATTCAGGGGTTTTACCTGGGGAAAAAAAAGAGTAACTTTATACTTCAGGACACCCGTGTGTAAGGTGCATGCCTCCCCTCACATCGCTGGAGATTCCAGAGCCGCGTTCTTCTCAGTAGCCGCACTGTTAGACCAGAACCCCCCAGAAAGGACCAGGCAGCCACATGATTTGAATAAGGCTCAAACTGGCCAGATTTCTCAGGGAAACAGGGTAGTCCTCAGACGAAGGAGAGTCGAGCTCAGCCTCTAGGGACATCAGTGTGTCTAGTGTGTGCGTGTGCGTGTCTCCCTGTGCATCACCCTACGTTTTACAAACTCGTGCTTGTTCCACCAAGCTTCCCCAATGGTCAAACATACTGGATTATTTTACAATTCCTCACGCCACCCCAAAGAGACGGCAGCTGAAGATCCCCTTCATGAAGAACGCAGGTGGGTGAAGTGTGGATGTAAGCATTAGGATGCCACAGAGGTAGCAGTGCAGTTCCAGTGGGCAGCCACCCGGATTCTGTCTGTGCCGGTCTTCAGGGTATGATTTGTTACCGAGATTAAACCAAACCAGCTAAGAAATAGAAAGCTGGGATAAACTCCAGATAAGACAGAGGTGTGTGAGATGAGCCCCCAGTTGAGAGAAGAACAACGGAATTAGGCCTGACTAAGAGTGGGGACCTGGGACAAAACTCTGTGAATGCCACCAACTGAGAAATGAATCCTTTTAGAGAGTGTGGACAGTGGAATTAATCCTGTAAGTGAGGGGAGAGTGATACAAAGCTGAAAGAAGTGAGGAGACAGCAGGATGAACCCTATTCAAGAAAGAGAATAGTGGGGTGAACCCCATCAGAGGGAGAAGATGGCAGGAAGAACCCCATCGGGCAAAAAGGACAAAGGGATGAACCCCATCAGAGGGAGAAGACGGTAGGAAGAACCCCATCGGGCAAAAAGAACAAAGGAATGAACCCCATCGGAGGGAGAAGACATTAGGATGAACCCCACTGAAGTAAAAGGACAAAGAGATGAACCCCATCAGAGGGAGAAGAAGGTAGGATGAACCCCATTGAGGAAAAATGACCAAAGGGGTGAACCCCATCAGAGGGAGAAGATGGCAGGAAGAACCCCATCGGGCAAAAAGGACAAAGGGATGAACCCCATCGGAGAGAAACTGCTCTACATCGAAGACACAGCAAAATCAAATGGCAAGATAAATCAGGCCATCGTTAAGTTAGCTTCAAAAGGTCCAGTTTAACATTTTTTAAATCATAACACGTTATGAGCTCATAGTAGGAAGGCCCAAAAATGCATTCCAGTGAACTCCATGGGTGGAAGCCTTACACAGTTTACAGCAATGGAAAACAGACCCAAGAGTATTAAATCCACAAACATTCTGACCGGCGGTCCGAGGCTGTCTGCTTAAACCTGACTTCATTGAGAGGACATCAAAGCGCCCAGATGAATCATCGGAAGAGTCACCTTCTCCTTAAAAAACTTTATGCCTGGGTTTTTTTGATCGGCGCTCAGTGGTTAACCGCATCTTTACTGGAAACATGGGTCCTTATGGTATCGCAATCATTGACAGGGCGTGTCAAAAGCTGCTCGTGCCATTTACCACCGGTCCTGTCAGATGCATTGTACATCTGTCAGCATCTCTTCAAAGCTATATTAAAGATGAGTGCGTCCAGGTTTTTTGTGTATGGCTGTAAAGTAGAGGGATGTGCGTGCAGATGTTTTTTTTCCCAATTTCCAGCCAAGGGAAAGCGTGAAGAGCCTCGAAGATCAAAGACGGGAATCTCGGAATTCATTTTTCATTCACGAGGCTCGGGCACGAAATAAATGAAGGCCACGTGAGGGCCTGTGCAATCAACATAAAAGAACAAAAATAAGGCCTCACCTTGTCTGATTTCACCTTCACGCTTCCTGTTCGGTTTACATGTTATTACTGTGTAAAAAAAATCAGACAGGATCACCACAGTCGGAGAACCTTCCTATATTACCTAACCATAAGCCAGGTAACATTTTCAAGTCTTTGCGGGAGATTCACGAGCCTGTTTATGATGTCAACTTGTCCATCTGTGTCAAAGCCCGTCTTCCTCAGGTTTATCTCACTGACTTCTTCCTTCTTATTCTGGTGCGTGTGGAGAAGGTAGGTTTAAACTGGTCAGTTCTGAGGACAACGTGGGGGCTATGCACGTGTTTATGTTAGAAGGGGAATAGGGTGATATGTATGATCCAGCTTTGTTCGGGGGAGGGGAGTGCAGATACCATTACGGAACTGATCTATCATTTAGGCCTGTGTTTGTCCAGGCTCCCGCCCAGTGCGTCGGAGAGGTGCTGACTGAGGGGTAGGGAAGGATCTGGGGGGGACGCAAGTGCAAACAGGGGTGTCTTTGTCAGGGATGGCAGGCACTTTGTCCAACCACCCCCCTCCCACCAATGCAATGACATCCAAACTTGTACAATGGGGCTCCTTTTAAACAGCAGGGGGGAACATTAGCCACACAGTGCTGGGATGGAAAACCAGATTCTTTTTAGTGGCTTGGGAAAGCAGTTTCTGCTGAAGTTTAAACCTGTGTGGTATCTCATCACCCCTACGGGTACAGACACCCAGCACACTGACTCCTTCAGTCAAAATCCCCCATGAGCACAGCCAATATCTAGCAGGGACGCACTCTTAAACTAGATAAATATTGTATCGACAAAATTGCAGTTTGTAAGGTTTGTGACTATCCAAGAAGCCATACATCTCCCACACCATTTAGTTCATAATTATTCATTGAATAAATCAAATAAAATAAAGCAATATTATTTTTATTTTCCTTGTTGGTATTTGAACTATTTGGAGTCATGACTCTATTATCAATAGTCCATGAATGTGTATACATTCTTCCTGAGTTTGAGCGGGTTTCCCCTGGGTAGTCCACTATCCTCTCGTGGTCCAGAGACTCACAGCATTAGGTGAACTGCTGTCCTTAAATTGTCCATGACTCTGCAGGAGCTCAGCAAGATAGGCCTGCGATGGGCTCAAGGCTCCTTGTGACACTGAACGGGATGACCAGTTAAGAAAATGAAGGGACATAATATTATTATACTGATAACAGAAATATTACAGTAATTGGCACCAATAAACGAACAATCTAGCTTATAATACTGTCTTAGTTTGTGGCAGCACAAGCAGACTGTTTTGCTTACTGAGTGAGAGAGAATCTAAGGAATCAATGCTGCTTTTCCTCTGCCTGCAAAGCAGCACCCTCCGCAGGGAATTTGGCACAGTGTCCAGATCCGTGTGATGTCGGAAAGCCTCGGACACCTGCGAAAAGATCACCACCGCGGCCGCAGCGAGGAAAACACATCTGGACTCCATTTTCATCTAGTTCCCCCGCAAGAAATTAACTTTGCTCCATGACTAATTTATCGCCTTGTTGGCATGAAAAGGTGACATCTTGGTGCAACATCTCTGTTTGTTTTTATATGATTGTCAGTGAAATGTGGCATTTGGTTGTAGTTGGCATTTTTTTTTAATTTGACGGCATGCTCAATAAACCCATTGTCCCCCTGCCAGCCTCTTGTTAAGCGATACGCAGTGATTGCTTTTGCTTACAGTGGTTCACATGTGAACGGGGGGATGAAGCTGGCGAGATTCTTGCTTGAGCAAATAAAACACAACAATATTCAGCATCGTTTCAGCAGCTCGTTAGTGTCACGTACGCGACATGAGGCAGATTTTAGAACACCCTCATGGGAATAGGTACAAGCATAAGGACGGTGTTTAATAAATAATAATGTTTCACGGTGGACTCTTTCAAAGGATCGGGAGGATTCAAACACCGCACGCATGCTGACTGCTTTAAAAAAGAGGGATGTGCTCAGCGGCCTATTCTAAACCAATAACGTGTATAAATGATATATTTATGTTGCCTAATAATTAATTATGTTTAATGTCTAATAATCTCGATCCTCTGCAATAATTCATTTATTGATCAGGAAGAAACTCAATTTCAGCCCCATAAATTTGCTGTATGTTCTTATTTCTGTATATATTTGGGATTCATTTTAAATGGATTACGTTGCTTAGCTCACATTTCGCCCCAAAGCAATCTCCGTTTTAAAGAATTCGTAAAGCTGGTTAATTTATCGACGCGATCCAGGTGACGCATGCCAAAGTATGGTCCTTACCTGGGACTTATAATCTGGTGACCCAGGAGACTAGTAACTCAGCAGACAAATCTCAGTTGTGTCCCTAACCGCTGTCAGTACGGAAGTGCCCACATATGTGAACTATACAAAAAAATAAAGACACATTTTAGCCACGGAACACCGAGCGGAACCACGGCCAGCTGGCCGTAACGGAGACCTGAAGGTTGGCCATACTGGAGACAAGTCTGTGAGCAATTAGGCTCCACACTGGACACGCCACCGTTTTACTGAGCAGCTGTTTTCCTTGTTTTCACTTTGTTGTATTAATATAATCGTTTCATGTCACTTGTGCACAGTGCCCTATAATTTACCAGTTTCCACTCTTGCTGCTGCAGGACGTTAGTACCGATTACAGCATGTGCAGTTGAGAGGTTTAACCGCTGAACTGTTGGACCGAGCGTGTGTACGGGTGGGGGCTGCACCCATATTAAGCTGCACCTGTTTCTTGAACCAATACTGTGGTTCAAGGGTGGCGTGTGAAACTGGGAGGAACGGTGCGCCTGTGTTCCCCTCACTGTCGGCTGGTGTTTATGAAAGAAATAAACCTCAAACGTAGGACCGTATCGATCCCTTTGTCTGGGAAAAAAAGTTACAGAAATGGAAAGTTTCCCACTCTTGTCAATCTCACACACGGTGGAGAGTCTGAACTTGTATGCAGTGGGCGAGCACCTCATTAGTGTTTCCAGGGGAGACAGATCTCAGCCTTGCCAGTTAACCCTTCATGCTGCAGATTGTCTTTAAAATACAAAAGATAAACATTATTGTTGTGGCACTTTTTCTTTATTACTGGCAATAATTGCCAACTTGAAAGTAATGACAGTCATTTCAATTGTTGATGAGTTAATCAATCCATCTTTCAGCTGCCCTTGTTTACTACAGGACAGTAGTGATCCCAGAGACAAAGGAAGAGCAGATCATTACATGCTAAACACTGTAGGAAATTTCAGAGAACGCAGATCACCTAACTGCTTGCTTTTGGACTGCAGGGGAAAGCCCTGCACACTTCTGTCCAAAGCGACATCTGAGTGGGGAAGGCTGGTGTCTGAGAACAGGTGTGACCATGCAGTAGCTGGTACCCCTGGGGCTGTTAGTGTTAAGGGCCTTGCTGGGATGATCTGCCAGCCACAATATTCAAACCCACAACCATCTGGGCACCTGTACAGATAGCTACCCTACTGAGCCACACATCTCCCCATATGACAAGGGGAATGTGTCCAAACTCCACATGGGGAGTAAGAGTGGGATTTAAAGCAGGACGCGTGTGGTGACAGTTTTATCAAATGAGGCATGGTAATATGTTTGAGATATTAAGTTTAATAGTTTACCTGCTATTCGGCTCACTGGTTAACACGTCCAGTTTCTAAGTTATATTATAGCAACAATTCAGGTACGGTGACTTGGTGTGAAATACAGTTTTACATATAATAAATAGCCAACAAGTGATATCACAGTGCTACCCGTGAAACTTTATGCATAATGCCAAAGCCAGAATGTGCAGGTGTGTCCAGGAGGAGGCAAACCCAGGACCACCGTACGAGACCCCATCCAGCCTGCTCCAGATCGAATCCGAGTCCTCAAAGGTCTCCTTTGCTGCTTACAAACAGTCCATCAGTTTAGCCTTGAAGGCAGGAGACCGATGGGGTGTCTGGATCCACAACACGAGGAGGAGGTAGGACACTGGCCAACTTCTCGGAACGAAGCAGACATTTTAGACAAGTTCAAATGAGTCTGCTGAAGTTTATCAAAGCTTTGATATTAAATATCTAAACAAGCCGGCCGAGCGTGTGACAGAGACCAGCATGCACCTCACTGGCAGCCTGTATTCTCAGTTATTTCTCACATCCACAAAAAGGATATATTTAACGTGACTCAATTTGAGTTTGATTAATAAAATCCCCCCCCCCTCCTTTTTTTATATCCACAGATTTAATTAAGTGGACCCCCTGGAGTGACATTTTTTTTTTTATCTCGTAGAAACAGCCAGACACCGATGCGGCGGGCGAGAAATAAATAAATAAATAAATGCCGGGGATTAAAAAAAGAGAGGGAGATGCTGTGACGGGAATATAAATCTTGCGGGACGGCACAGCGCACGCGGACAGACAGGAAGGGGGAAGGAGGGGCTGATGGGCTGTGATGTGGCCGCTCCAGCTGGTGCACAGTACACACGGGACCGCAACGGGTGGCACATGTCATTATCTCGCCTGTAATTCACCGGAGCAGGAATGGGGTTAAAGCTGCAGTGAGGAAGAATGCAGACTGTGTCATGTGACCTTCATAAGTCCAGCATGGTTCCTCACTTCTGACCTTGTTTCATCTCGTCGAGGGAGCGAGCAGGTGAGGGATTGATCACGCCACCCACCGCAAACACCTGCTTCACAGGGTCGTCGAGAGGTACATCCTTCAGGGGTCTCGGTGACGCATGTCGTCTGACCTCATTTGCTGTGGACCAGGACCCGAGAATCAGCCAGGTAGTCCCTAAGAGGGCCTCTCGTGCCTCTTTTCCACCAAAATAGTGCTGGAACCTAACCTACGGCGAAGCGGCCCGCATTTCCAATGCCCTCGGGGCCAAATTTGACGTGACAACGTAGTGACTACGTCACTAACCTGTTCCCGTGGCTGCACAAATGAAATATCGCGGACTGCATCCTCTTTTTCCAAGCATTGCTCCTAACTTTGACAGTATATTTTTACATATGGGTGTGCCAGTCTGATATTCTGCCAAAAACGGTGGATTGGTTATTGGGAAAAATAAAGTTATAATCTTAAAGAATATACATACAATCCTCACTTCATGTTGCAAAATTGGCATTTCATTTCATAGTAATTAAGATTGTTTAAATCGTTTCCAGAGATGAGAAAGTGGCATCGAGCCATCGGGATCCACAGAGACTTCAGTGTTTAAAGGGTCGTGACACTGGCCGTATTTGCTAAACTATAAGAGTTTGTGCAGTTTGTCCCGCCCCTTAGCGCTTCACCTCACAGGTTCCTGGTTCCAGCCAGCTTGCTTTTGGTGCCAGTTACCGAGCCTATATTTTGCCACGGTACCAGTTCCTTTTGTGGCGGGAAAGCAAGTGAACTGGTCCAGAAACCAGCACAACACCAGAACCATGTTGGTGGAGACGGGACAACAGAGTCAAGCCCCGAAAGAATTGGGTGCAGAGCTGCACTGAAGGTTAAGATTCAAGAAGTAGGAATCATTACTGTCCCTTTGAAGTCATTTTACCAGTGTCAGGACTAAAGTCTGTGACTTCAGAGGTTTAGATTCTTGGATGGGGATCGGCTGTTGTACCTGCATAGACATTCAACCTAATCCCGACGTTCTTCAGATGTTTCTGCTATGGATGACATCTGCGTTTACAGTCTGTCAGAACAGGGGAGGGTGAAGCTGAACAAACAGCCGTCACGGCACATTGTGGCCTGCGGCTCTGCAGCTGAAGTTACTGCCGTTTCCACTAGCATCTGTTTGTCAGCCTGTCGGCCTGCCCCCCCCGGTTGGCCGCCAATTAGGCCACATTTGTCAGAGCCGTGGGATCCCCCCCCCTCGCTCCTTCACTCCTGCTTCCTCTGTGATAACGAGACGGCCTTTCGTTTGTGCTGTGCCGCCTTCTCCAGGCATCCCGTGAGGGAGAAATAGGGGGAAGGAGGCAAGGAGATAGAGACGGAGAGAGGGAGAGAGAAGATGAGAGGGTAAGGGGGTAAAAGCAGGGACAGGGTCGTCAGAAAGGCGACTTCGTTCTCTGAGTCGGTGTCTCCCTGCCTTGTTCTGTGACATGTCAAACCCAGCCAGGACTGGCAAAGGGCAGTGATTCTGTGGTAGCACACCTCATTAACATTCACCTTCCACCCTCCCAGCGCCCAACAAAAACACGCTGAAACCTCCAGAGCAGCACAAGGCTTAATCCTGAATTTCCAAGCCTAACAAAGGCATCCAGATTCGCAGGGGGTATAAATACTCCAGCAGGTATCCAGATATAGTCTTCCATTTTCAGTCAAAATAAAAGACTTTGTCCACAAAGAAAATAAATAATTATAGATTTTTCCGGCTCTTGGAAACCTGAGTAGGGCAGAGGAAATCCCTTCTCGTCTACAGAACCATCAATAGTCTGAGCTGCAAGGCACTGAGGATCAATACGGTCAAATCCTTTTGACTCCCCAAGTGTTAGTTATATAACAAACACCTGCTTTTAAACACGAATCTTTCAGCTCACAGATGGCCCCTTGTCGATCTCAGAAGAGCTTGAATGTTCTCCTGTCCAACCTTCAGTGTTTCCAGAGATCCTAATCAACGGGACCCAAACAAACCATCCATCCGTTGCATGATTGGAGACACGGTGATCTCGCAAGCACGTAACACGTGTAGAACAGCACGGTGTCTGGTGTGTTTCCTCAACTACGGACCTTTTATTCTTGGTGTGAGGTGGGGGGAGCTCTGACTTGTGACCTTGCGGTAGAGATGTAACTTTCCGATCTGTAAATGTACTCCAAGTTCAGAGCTGTTGCCTTTAATTCAGGAAGACAGACTGGCAAAACTAGCCTGGGTGGATTGTAGACAGAGAGGCCTGGAAGATGGCTTCAGCCATGTCTCCATTTTTTAATGGCTTTCACAAAAAAATAAAAAACCTCAAAGACCCTAAAATTTTCAAAGCATAGTAGGAATTTTTGGTAATTGCTTGTAAGCAAAAACATTTACATTAACTTAATGGAATCCTGCGAGTGCAATTTAAGCAAGCGGTCTGCAAATGTACAAATTCACAGCGGTAACGGCCCCCAAATGTGATCATCACCACTTAGCAAGTCGGCATTATGATCTGTCTGTTCCTTGTGTTAAGTCGCTCACGTTTACCATTTTCCATCTGCGTGTTCTGTCGCGCTGACCCTGAGAGAAAAACAGCTTGTTTGTGGCTTTAATCAGCTTTTTTCACATTCCCACAGAGATATGCTAACGATGAGGAGCAGCTCAAACCATCTGTGAGGCAGGGTGGCTGAGCGGCTCACAGACCCCAGATCGGTGCCAGACGGCGTCTTTCTCTGTAGACCGAGTAACTCCTGATAATGAACCATCATTACTATACACAGATTCTTTTGAGATGGGGGGGTTCGGATGAGAGACCTTAATTTTAATTGTGCCAGCATTCGGCTCTGTCTCATCACCGGCAGAGGTGAAATTCGGGGATAATTATGATAATGAAGGGATGACAACACGGGGAAGCTGAAGACTAACGAGCGCTCATTACCCCAGTGGTGTGTGTCTGGGAGAGGACAAGCTTGACAGCTAGACCACCCTCTTCTCCGAGCCCCCTTATCTTTTCTCCTCCTCATTTCCCTTTCTATGGGTTTTCTCTTACTTTCTGATTCTCAGGGTGCTGTTTACCAAAAGGCAGATGTAGAACTGCTAAATGTAGAGAATTCATTTATTCTGTTAGGCTCGCCATGCCCGGGCCACTTCTGTTTGTGGAAATAAACGTATTGGGGAGGGAGGGGCGGGGGCAGTTGGGAAAAAAAAAAAACATGAAATGATTTATTTTGGAAAAACAACACATGCAGCTTGCAGAATAAGAAAATGCACTTAGTGTGTAAGATATACTCCGAGGTCTTTACAAGCCACTTCACTCGTCGGCGGTTAAGTGCACCGTCGCGATGCGCTTTCTTCGGGGTTCAAAGAGCCGCGCCGGGCGGCTCCATGCGGCGTGCGGCTGCGGCATAGCGGATTCAGGCGTCCGTCCCCCGAGGAATGCACTTGCAAAGCGTTTCGTCAGAAAATGCACCCAGACGGCAGGCTGGCTCCTCTCCGCACGGCAGCCGCGGAGCTCAATCAGGGACGCGGATCGCCGACGTGACCGCCGCTTATCCTTGGGCGAATCCTCGTCGGGTGGGACGAGCATGTGCGAGAGCCGGCTGACTAAAAGAGCCATCCCAAGCTTGTTAGGTGTCGGGGTGTGGTGCATTGGGGAAGGCCGACGCATGATCAGGGTAGACGTCAAAGGTGGTCGCATTGGTTGTTCTAAGCATGGAGTTTAACATGGGCTAGTATAGAGGTAAGGAGGGGTAACAAAAAAACTGCGCTGGAAAGCCAAGCAGGAGGTGAAATAATGAGAGTATATAAATCAGTTTCAAATGAATTACTGTACTACTGTTTTTACATAAATCAGACCCGGTTAATAAGGAGGAGGTGGTCTTTATAGCTGGGAGGGGTTGTAAATCTGCATTTGGTGTGTAACCCATCTGAGGTCAGAACTTCCCACAGCCAGTCCTGGATCATTCTGATCCATCATAGCGACTCCGTGGGACTTTAGCTCTGGAACAATTCATTCTGCTTGTTCCTGGCCACCTTGCACAGGAGTCAGGTTGCCAAAGTAACGGTTTGGCCACCAGGAGCACGTTTGCCCGGAAAGGCAGCGTGGAGGGTGGGGGGCGTCTCACCATTTCGGAATGTAATCCTGTGCACACACATAGGAATGTTAAAGCGAGCGAGCCAGGACCCTGCCAACAGCCTCCCACCACGGTGCTGCCACCTCACAGGCTGCTCGACTAGCTATCGCCAGTTTCTCACCTTGCCAATGTTAAGCATGTCTGCTGTTTGTCATGTCCTAATTTTAACAGCCTGTTTTATATCCTGCTTTCTGTTTTTTGCATTTCACCTTCCCTGTTGCAGACTAAGGGTCTAATTACAGTGTGGCCTCCTATTGGAGGAGGTTGTCAGGGTACTTCCCCCCCACACACACACACGCACCCAGGAGACACCACCCAGACCAGGTTAGCATGCTCTGTGTGACTGGTGTCAGCTGCATCACTTGCAAGGTGTGAATTCAGGGCCTTCCCCAGCAGGAGTCGCCAAGTCACCTGATTGGTACCCCAGCTGGCCCCGCCCAACAACAGCCCCACCCACATGTGGGTTTCCGAGCACGACGACCCACTTCCCTCGTACCAGACAGCGATGATGCTAGCTGTGCAGCATGCAGGACGGAGGAACGACGCCGTTAAAATCACACACAAATGCACCATGCGCTTCTCTTTGTTCCTGCTCTCCCAACAGCCTCGCTGGGAATTGAGTCTGGAAATGCCAGTTCGCCTGTTTGGCACTCTGATGTTTTAATTAGAAACACCAGAAAATTATTTCGGGGAAGCACACGAAATATGAATGAAGGTTGTTGACTAGTCAGATGAATATGTTTTCTAACCTCTTAGGCTTTAACAAGAAATAACACATTTTTATCTATACAGATATCTGCAACAGCGAGTATCACTGCGCAGACTGTGGGAAAGCATAGCAACATCTATGACAAAACAGCAAAGATAAAAATCTTGCTTGGCGATACCCCACCCCTGTCTGTTAATCCCACCGGATGAAGACGCGTAAACCACCGCCGGTCCACATGAGCGCACCTGACCAAAGCATGTACTTCTCCTCCTTCCAAATCGTGTGGGTGGTCAGCGGCTTCCTGAATTCACCTCCATTTCCCTCCAATTTTTCATGAGGGAGCGTCTCACGCCCGCCATGCCAGACTGAAAGACCCCTATGTCGGACTGGATCTCATCTCTGTCCCCCAGGGTTTCTCAGGGCCTCCTTAAAAAAGGGGGCGTAGCAGCCCCCCATGAGAAGGGTCATGGTGAGGAACAGAGCCACTCTTTCTTCAGGGCTTTTCCTCAGCACCTTTTAAATCTCCCTCTTTTCTTTCCCTCACTATGGTGTCACCCTTCAAAGGCCCCTGAGGCTGAAGCTCAGCACCCTTTAGCTCCAGACAGGCGAATAAAACGTCCCAGAGTGCAGGTGACCCCTTCCCTGACATGACCTCACCTGACCCCCTCAGCAGGTGTAGAACTATCAAGCGAACCCGTGCCTTTGGCTTAATGTTTCCTTGTGTTTGTTGTGAGATATATTTGCATATCTACATTAAAATTCTGTATTTAATTTAGTGTGCCACATCCCACATGATTATTGCAACATTGTTTCTGTTAAACAATGGCATCGTTCACCACCTGCACTGACTTATCTGTGAGGGTGCAGAATAGGCTCTTCCTATTGGCAGAGAGGGTAGGGGGAGGCACGTCAGTTTCTCTGGTAACACATGCTCATTTGCATTTTTGGTGCCAAATGTGGAGTCACGGGTGCTACGGTGGCTCACTGGTTAGCACTGTTGCCAGGCTTGGGGATTTGAGTCCCACTGTGTGTGTGGAGTTTGCATGTTCTCCCTGTGCTTCTTGGGTTTCCCCAGTGTACTCCGATCTCCTCCCGCTGTCTAAAGACATGCGACGTAGACCGATTTATATGTCTAAATTAGTGTGTGACTGTGACCTGCGATGGGCTGCCACCCTGTCCATGGTGCCCCCTGCCTTGTGCCCTAAGCTGCCTGGGATAGGGACCAGGCCACCCTGCATAGGATACAGTGCTTTAGAAGATGGATGGATGTGGAGTCATAGGACTGCTGCTCTTCAGTGTATCTTCAGCTGGATGTCTGGCCATGACTGGAACTGTCCTTGGGAAGCTACATTAGCAGCTATGCCTGTGGTCCCATAAAACTTTGACAATGATAAATCAGTGAATGCGGAAACCTACCGTGACCACTTTTACACGTTTAAGAAAAGTATGCAAGAGTGTTTATTACCTGTTGGGTTTATTTTGAAATTACCAGAGTATCAGGTCAATTTGGCCAAACAGATATTTATAACGTAACGGCGGGCTGATTTCCCGCATGGATTTGTGCAAGACCTTCAGCTTGAACATGAGCTACATCTTAATAAAACGAAATAAAACTGTTGTGACACTGTCCACAGGTAGGGGGCGCCGACAGGAAGTTTGGTTTGAACAGAAGCCTCCATGTTCCCTTGTTGGATTGGAAACTTGTAAGGATGGTCGCCCACCAATTCCAAGTGTGACAGATGCAACTCCCCAATAAGGTCCTCAGAAGGTTGCATGCTGGCAGTGAGCATTACTGACAGTCAAGCTGGGCTTGTCTACCTGCCCCTCTTTCATGTTGGGGGTTTTCTGCTTCCAGTTACCCTCCCCCATTCCTTCCCAACTCTGAGTGAGGAAAGACCCTGAGGTCTGAGACAATGGCGCCAGCACCCCATGAACCTGGAAGCTGTCAGAAGCACAAAAGCTTGGGGTTAGACACTGTGACCCGTCCCACTGGGAGATCAGGCAGACGAGCGAACGCCCCGCAGCTCCAAAAACAGCCCTGCAGACACTCCTGCGTACGTTGCAGCAGCTGCAGGCTCTGCATGCTGAAGGCCCAGTCGAGCGCTTGCTGGAGTTCAGGAGAGTTCAAAATTCTTTGAGTTTCTCAAAATCCTGCACTGCAGCATCGTGTTCCCCCAAGACAGTTCTACAGCTGTGCTTTGACAGTTCACTGACACAAAAACAGCACACCAAGTACAGCTGAGCTGAGGCCTGTTGATGTGCACCAATCCCCAGGCTTTCCTAATGCTGAAAACCCAGCAGCGAAGCTCTGAGAATGGACATTTGGAAGGAGACCCCCCCTCAGATGCTCCATTTAACGACTCAATCAGGCAGCAGGTCTCTTCTCCTGCTTTAATCCAGTTTCTATGAAGTCTTCATTCTCCGGAGGAGCCAGCCACTAACAGGATTATTAGAGAAATTGGTTCCAGTTGAGGGAGATTAGGAATGCACATATTTAGGGCTAAAGCAAGGCTGTAAATAAGCTACCCCATTCTCCCTTACTCCTTTTGTTCAGCCTTATCACCCCCTGACTCCTTCTTCAGTCTCATTTGCTCCCCTTCAGCCATCTTTGAAGGGATCAAATGGCGCCTAATGTGATTATTTAAACGAACGCACTTGTCAGACACTGAGTGTGGATCAGTGCGACAGCTGGACCCAACCTAACTTTCCTCTCCTAGCCAGGTCCTGGAACTCAGCTTTGTTTTTTTTTTTTTGTTTTTATTCACAGCCCAATGTAACCTTCTGGAGAGCGGCAGGCAGTTGGAGAACCACGTTGGAGTTCACCTCACAGGCAGGCGGGGCTCTGCATCATACCCGTAGACCAACACGCTCCTGGGTGGCCCAGCCCAGCCCCGCACGCTCGCTGAGGCGCACTGTTCCTCTGAGCATAGCGTGGTGTCCTTCAAACGCCCTTGAAACCAGCAGGGTGCTGTGAGAGCTTCATATGTTACTGCTGTTTAGCTCCCTAGCGGTGCTTGTTTGATGAGCTTCAGCACATACACAATATCTGAATTCACAATGAGTCTAGGGGCTATGCAGGCCCAAAAGCTCACAATCAGAATGTTTCCCAAGCCTTGGATGTCCAGCTAGTAACAATAACTTCATCAAAAATCGGGCTACTTGCCTGCATTAACCAATACAACATACACAAGCAGATTCTTCTGTACTCTTGAGATGTCTTCATTTACATAGCAGGCGCTTTCGTCCACAGTGATGTACAAGTGAAGAATGCTCGGCCTCAGAGAGTCAGCCGGCGTCCAGCATCCCTGGAGCAGTTGAGGTTAAGGCATTTGTTGAAGGGTAACATCGGAGATATGAATACTCTTCTGGCCATGGGATTCAACCCCACAACCTTCTAGAAACAGGCACACAATCCTGACCCACTGTGCTACACTTCGCCAAATGGAATATCGCTGTTGACTCCCTCTGTTAGACGCTTGATGAAATTCAGCCCCATATCAACTGGATAAAACTGAAAGCTGGTAAGAGACATGCAACATCTATCCTACCCGAAGGTATTTACAGTCAGACCATGAAGTCCTTGTGGATCGCCATAAAAACATTAAAAATGAAAACGCTAAAATATGAATGTTTCCTTAGCACACGTGACAACGTCCCACAAGGAACATGTCGTTTCAGCCAACCCCCTCCAAAATGGAATCTGATATTGTAAATTGCCGAGGGACGGGAAAAGGACGTCACTGGAGGAATGACCACCCAAACGGCAGGGCAGTGTCCATTCAAACTCAAGCCAATGCAGCTGTCTGAAGGAAGGGAGTTACCATGCAGGGCCAAGCGCTGCTCTGTGTAAACACACATGTCTTGTCCCTCCAGACCTCACCCCTCTCTCTGTCTTGGTTCATCCCACCGCGCCCCAGGGGGTTGGTGCTTTGGTAATCCAGCACATCTGGGCCATCGGAGGCACAGTAGGAAGTGATAAGAGCGTCTCCTTCCCAGAGGGCTTTCCGGCTGGCTTCCTGGGACAGCCGCTTCCTTTCAGAGCTGGGGGGTGGAGGGGTTGGCTGCAGGGTGCCTGAGGCAGGAGGCCAAGGGTCCGTTCCGATCCCCCCCCAACTGACCTACCACTCTCTGTGTGTCAGCATCAAACAGGGGTGGTTAGACAACTTGAACTGAGCCGGCAGGAAAACAGTGACTGGGAGACCAATGATTTGGACATGGAGACAGATGGGGGGACGAAGGGGACAGAAGATAAAAGGAGACGAAAAGAGACAAGGAGAGGGGACAGGGGCAGAGAGAACGTCATGAATATGAGGCTAAAAGCAAACAGGAGCTGGACATCAGCAGTACTCACGGTGTACATGGCCACGGCGGTGCAGTGACGGACCACCACCACACACACACACAGGAGTGCACTCTCAGGAGGCGTTCAGACCAGCGCCAGACTCACCTTCAAGCTCCTGTCAGACCCCAGGCTCTGCAGGCCGACGGCGACAGGGAGACGGGGGAGAAACAAAGACCGATGAAGAGAATGATGAAGAGCGGCAGCCAGCAGACAGAAACTGCGGCAGCTTGCGTGTTTTATATAAGTAACACACTTTTATGAACGTGTGCATTTCAATGTTACTTTAAAAATATTCAACAAAGTCTTTATATATATAAAACTGCTTTTGTATTCTCTGTAAAGAGACTCCATTAAAAGCTGTAATTAAACCTTCGTATTTTGCACCGTTTTGAACATTCTCGTTTACAAAACACTCAGTGTCTCCGAATGCTGTCTACAGAATGGTGCATCACTTTTTATTAACAGTGGATAAGGAGACGAGTCTGTGATGAACGATAAGCACAGGGCCCCCGGGAGGAGAACCGCCGATCGTTGACATTCTAAATACTGGGAACGGGAATTGATGTTTATACATAAGCACAGGGTGCAATATCCGGAGATAGAACGTTCCACCTAATCTCCCGCTTCCCCCGGTACGCTAATCCCGTCCCAGAGCATGCAGTCCCTACGGGCCCTCCAGCCTCCTGTCCAGGAAATTATCTATTTACTTATAATTCGCTCACACACAGTTCTGTGCAGCCGACTCACGACTGAGGCTATGCACGCGAAGCGCCTACACCCCCCCCGACTCCCGAAATTCAAACCTTAACTTCCTTCACCACCACGCCAGCATCTGGCCATTCAGGTTTTTTCGTCGGATGATCGACTCACATTTTCTTGTTATTAAATCTCTCACCGCCAGGTGTCGCTAGAGGCTACACCAACTTTGTTCGGCAAACCCGTTCTCATTGAATTATTATTATTATTAGGAAAACAGAACAAGAGTTTGCTCAGTTCGCGCTTAACATGCACGTTCCATCACTGGTGGACGCTGACTGTATGCCTCCTCTCTGTGTAAATATTGTTTCATATCTCAAGCGAATTTAGGGGAAAAAAATCATCTGGCGCTTGCAAATATCTGAAGTTTTCTGATATGTTGTGTCTGTCGGTCTCCCCATGTGTTTGGCAGTAATCTGAGGTTATCACTTTCTTTCTCCGGTGCCTTTATTCAGGATCCAAACCATACACATTGTTCTTTTGTAGCTCTCTATCATTTCCAAAGTGGCTTCCAGTAAATCCATTAAAGAAAACCTCTATGCCCATAATTGGAGAATATCATTTTTAATTAACTGTTGCATATCATTGCAGTATAGGGCATTTTTTTCAATTAAAACTTGTGTATATACAGAGTACCATTTATTATATTAAACTTGTAACAGATTATGTTGTTTGGATAACAGTTTCAGATTGGAATTAACAAAAACAAGAATGTTTCACAATGTCACTGTTCAGTCTGCTAGAATTCAGTCTGTTCATACCGCATAATCATTCTAAGGCTCAATATTTTTTTAACAATTTTATCTATTTATTTTAATGCCGCAGTACAGATTAGAGAGAGTTCTTCAGACACACACACACACACACACACACACACACACTTACCGCATGCAACTGCTTTTCCTCCAGTTCTAACGTCAGAACACTGTTGTTCTTATTTTGCGGTAGAAGTGAAAGATTGTTGCCGTGACGACACAGCGTGACACTGACGAGGACGGGGGTGCTGGAATCCAGCCTCCTGTGTGACATGCCTTGACACGCGTGTCATGGATAAGCCAGGCACTGTCACTGGTGCATTAGCACTACTGAGAGCAACAGAATCGCTAATTAATCTGAGGAAACGAGAGAAAAACCAAAACACCCATAAAGAAATGACACACTTAACACACACACACACATATGCACAAACACACATTTTGCCTCCAACTGACTAGCCTGCTAGCCATTTTATCCCACAGGCATGTACACAAATCGAATGTGACATTATTTACTGATTAATCAATCGTTAAAATGAAGTGCTGCAAGGTAACTAAGCCAGGAAAGACGGTATATACAAGTAATTTGAATAGAATTCAGCCAAGTAATGGTTGCACAGTGGGTTGCAATGTTGGTTCACTCTTCCTGGGTTGGGGGTTCGAATCCCATTGCCTTTCTGTGTTTGGAGATCCCATGTTCTCCCCGTGTTGTGTGGATTGCTCCTGCAGTCCAAAGACAGGCCTTTAGGTGAATTTGTGGTCCTAATTTGCTTGTAGTGTGTGCGGCTGTGCTGCCTGGGAAGGGCTCAATGCTCACTGTGACCCTGTGGTGGGTAAGCAGTTATGGCAGATGGATCCAAGGACAACTAAGCAGACCTTTCACGTTTCATGTAGGGACACTAAGAGTGCCCGACCTAGGGAGTAGCTCTCTGTGTGATTCTGGGGCAGGCTTAATGGCCTGACCCACTAAGGGCCAGCCTGCTCTGTCCAGCCCAGATGGGAAGAGGTCAACATGAGAACTCAGCAGATCACGGGAGAACGAGAATGGCGGGACATGGTTCCCAGAGCTGACAGGATGCCATGGAGTGAGGTGTAAGCAAGGAATTAGTCCCAAAAACCATTTTCTTCACTTTCCTAAGTCATTCCCCCATTAATGCAAAGTGATTTTACAATAACTGGAATACTTTTCGATGACATGTAGGTGGCGCTACCTGGGCCCTGACTGACAAAGCTATCGAGGTACAGCAGTAATAGACATCTCTTCTGGTGACACCAGGTCAGTCCATCTCGTCCCATAATTAGAAGCAAAATCAACTGTCATTGGAGGGAAGGGCAGTCAGAGTGATTCCTACAAGTTAAATGTTGTAGCAGCCACACCAGAGGGGGCAGCATCGCTTTCCGCTCCACCTGTTTACCCCTCTGCCCCCCAGCACAGACATCTTTTGTTCACCCAGTCACTTCCTCCATTTCACTGCTTCCCCCTTCCTAGGTTAAACTCCTCACGGCATCCCAATACAAATATTGCTGAGTGATATGGAGGCCCACTAGAGGGCGCTGTTCAGAGGGACTGTCCGTCCAGGCTCCTCGGAGTGCTGTACCCTCTCCTTCTGCTAGCCCACAGGCAGACTGGTAGCAGAATGGAAGTCATGTGACAGAAGCTGCCACATAGAGTGATGAACCATCTTTAGGCAAGGAACATCCAAAGATGACCTTGAAATGACCTTTTATTTCCCTCCTTGTAGCACCTAACGGGAGACATCCGGAATCTCTTCAGTGTAAATGATAAATAGTCTATACTACATTTAATAATATTCACCTGGAATCTATACATAAACATATGCACGTGACCTGACAAACTGTAATGAAACTCACTTTGCATCTCTACATCAGGATAAATATGACCCGACTGTTAAATTCATCATGAGAATTAATCAAATTAAGGCTACATCATTTGAGGGGCGTGTATCGAGTCACTAATTGATGAAGCCTATTGTTCCTGGATTATCGCTTTTATGCTCTCAAATTAGTAAGCAAACTCTAGGTCCCCTAGACAGGAACACACTTTGAAATGTGTCTGTCAGGGGTCCTCCGAATACACTTCATTCCCTGTGTTTATGAGAAACCCCTCGAAACCACAGGCCTAACACCCCTCTGCTAATCGGCATGGCTGTCCATGTTCACACCTCCACCCTGGAGCAACACGCTGACATTTGCCTTGGCTGACCCTGCACCAGTTTAAAATTTTATTTCTTTTCTTATCATTATTATCACAATTTCCCCAGTAAAAGTGTTTTGGAATAATGGACGAGATGATGCATGGGTAATTCTTATTATTCATTTCTTAAATGGATAAAGCACTAATGTAGTAGAATAAAAATTTGTTTTCCAAATTGCTTGTCCAAAAGAGGCTCGTGGGATATGTGAAGCCCATCTAAGTCAGTGGTGTAGGTATTTATGTTGTTGGTATTTACTGAGGGAGTGGGAGAGACAGAGAGAATGACAGGGCCTGCGGTGCTGACTTTGACCTCCAGACCAATAGTTCAACAAATAAAATAAACAGTGACCAAATGCCTTGACTTGGACATCCTTCTCTGCAGGGAGGCCCTGTTGGATATTGTTTCTCTCACAGTCCTTGCAGGTCCAACTTACTGATTCTCAGATTCTCATCTGTGCTCTCAGATCTTGGCCTACACTGTCAGAGTTTGATGGATGTCCATCTTGATTGATGTCCCCTCGTTACGTCCACCAAAGCTCCTCTTAGGTCCATCATGTCCACGAAGCGGTGCTCCGCCCCTCAACCCTCTTCATCTCCACCATAGACGTAGCTGTCTGAAAGTCTTATAGCACTGAGAACCATGGGAGTCTTGCTTGCTAACAAGCTAGCGATCCTGCCCTTTCGTACCTGTCCAGCTCGGGGCTGGTCGATCACAGTTCCCTCCATGCCTGAGAGGCTAGCCCGCCGCAGCTCACCAAGAATGCACCTGTTCAGCTACTTTTCCGTCTCCCAAAATATCCTGCATGACGCACACACTAATAACCTCCCACTGCTCCCTGGATGAAATTTCAAATTCTAGATGTGGTCTTACCGGCACCAGCCTGAAGTCTCTTCCACACACCCCTAGATCTTCATAGAGCCCTGCCAGATTTACCCCTCCAAGCTATTCCCCTGTGACCCCCCCCCCCTCCACTGCTCCCCTGCCTTCACACGTTATCCCTACACGTCTTTTGGTAAACAGCCAAATGCCGTGGCACGATTAGCATGGGGACAAAAAATGTTTCTATCATAGGTTTTGCTCTTGATGTATTTTGACTGCAAGAGTTTCACTAAATCCAAAAAACAGATTCAGTGAAAGGTGCCCTTTGGTTAGAGGAACCCTCTCCCTGGGAGGTCTCAATATCCAGCAACGACCAAATGGTGTCTGCAATTTACAAACCCTTTCTTCCTCTCTAGTATGTGATGCTTTGTACAAACGTAACTGATTTGAACCCATGGTGTAAAACTATATTGGTTCTAGAAAAATGTTACTAAACTAGAACTGGTCTGGTTGATCTATGAAGAATGAACCTGCAGGTTATATCAATGACGGCAGGGAAGGTGGATTATTTGTCAGTTCAACTTAGTCCGAAGGGAACAAGTTTAACTCATGGTTAAGGTACTGAGTAACGGTGCAAGACGAGAGGCAGAGGATTGGGTAAGAAAGACGGACGACGGAAACACTCCACTGAATGTCCAAGAACTGGAATCCAGTACAAACTGGGGTGGGGGCACTGCTGAGACAGAAGACAGGATGGCGTAGAAAAAGAATGAGGTGTCCCTGGGGTGTCTGGGACATACTACCCACCTAGAATGTGATCAGAGCAAGGATGAGGGCTCGCTTTTGGACCAAGCAGCAGGCAACATGGCAGTTAAGGACGTGGATACTGTAAGCTAAAGGTCTCCCATGCAAATCTCAAAGAGGAACCCTGCTTTTGAACCCTTGAGAAAGGCACCTTACTTGAATTGTTCTAGTGCCATTCAGCTGTATGGTTGTATGCCTTTTTGGATTACAACAAAAACAGTTTCATGCGTGTGACTTTATGGCATCTGAGATAGCACTTTCATTGCCAATGAGTTGAGGATGGACTTCCCCGGATTCTTCTGCTGCTAAAGAGGACATGATTGTTTTATTTTAACGAGTTGCTAAGGGGGAAACACTCACGCACATCTCAGGTCCATTATAAATATTTCCTTGGAGCTGACAACAATGAAGGGAACACTTTTTGTGAAGCATTCCTTGAATGACATTGTTCCCGCTAGTAACACGTTAACTGCAAACCTTTCTTCTGAAGGAGATCCCAGAAACCAATGAGGAAAAATTCTTTCAGCTGTCAGGACACATGTAACTGGGGACACGCAACATAAATCAGCTAGCACACTCCGACGTTATTAAAGCACAAACTCGACTCCACAGCAACCTAACTAGGGAGGGGTCAACAAAGACAGAAGCCGGAAAACATGCAAGGAAAATGAAGAAGAGTAACTCGATTCCAGTCTGTCATGTTTGTCTTCGAGGACAATATGGGACCTCTGACAGGGTGGTGGGGTTTAGCAGCCTGGGTGTGGATGGCAGGAACCCTATACTCCTCCGATCTCCCCCTTCCTTGTTGCCCTCCCAGCTCCAACACCCTCCACTCACACATTAGCATAGCCTCTCATTTCCTGCCTCCATATTGATTTTTGTACCCAGACTACCAGGAGTCCAGCCAACAGCCACCTCCACCCACCCACACAGACAGGACTGTGAGACCTGGAAGCCCTGGGGACTGTGAAGAAACAACTGGCTACAGCTTCTGCCTGAGAGACTGTAAATAAACACAACTAAGTAAACAAAGAAGCTTGGGGATGGTGCTGTCCTGCCCCCCCCCCAGACAGACCTCATAGGGCAGGCGGGGCGGAACTGTCTCCTGACATCATCTCCTGTGGCGTGTTTGATCACAGCGACAGCCCACAAACTCTCTGGATGAAGATGTGATGGAATCTAGATGGTAAGAGAGATGAAGGTGTCAACGAGCTCTCTGGATGAAGATGTGATGGGATCTAGATGGTAAGAGAGATGAAGGTGTCAACGAGCTCTCTGGATGAAGATGTGATGGGATCTAGATGGTAAGAGAG
>JAACJT020000082.1:542644-556744 GCA_009936485.2 Gymnarchus niloticus
CCCCAGCCTCCAAAGCCTTTAACCTGGCACAGCGCCCCCACCTATCTGCAGAGCTGTTCTGTTTACGAATCTTCCATCTAGGACCAACATTGTAAGCTCTGAACCCCCAGTCCTGGCTGCTCCATCCCCCAAGATACTCCCAAGATGACCGCCCACAACCTACCTAGTTCACACAGGGCTGTTTGACATCCTCTCCCGCCTCCTGGCCCCCCACCCCTCCCAGTAGCTCTCTGCCACCTTTCCAAAGCAGCCGCGAGTAGCAAAAACACAGCTGGCCGTCCGTAGGCCGGCAGACCTTACGCGTGTTATATTTGCATAGCCTAAATCATTCTCTCACCACCTCCCATCCTGCGCTGTCCCTATCCTGTAGATGGCCTCAAACTCGTGGACAGGTCGGAGCCAGATCAAGGCAGCCCGCTGTCCACAGACGGGTAAGCATGCACCTGTACCCACACGCTTGGGACACCCGTTGATTAACCGTCTTGAAGCCTCACAAAATTAAAAGCCATACAAATAAAATCACGTCCAGGAAGATGTGGAAGGGGACGCTCGCATGTTCTGAGGAGTGGCCGCGACGTTGCTGAGAGCCTGCACCTCCAACACAGGCTCACGTGTCTGGGCTGCTGTACATTTCCTAATAAAGCCCAATGCTAAAAACGCCTCACAGCCCCTCCTCACTTTTCATTGAGCCCCCGGACCCACAGACAGGGTCTGACTTGTGTCACACCGCAAATAAAAGGCTGCAGTCATGTGCCGAACGTGGCTGTGTTTTCTCACCGCGTCACGCTGCCCCCCTGGCATACCATGCCCTCCCCCCCTCCAAGATCTGGTCATAACACGGCGGCCCCCACATGTTGTTATCATGACCAAAATGCCTCCTTCAAAGGCAAGGTGGCAGAGATGCACCATGGGACTAGATCCAGTAACCTAACCAGTGTGTTTACTGCATAACCAGTAATACATCACTCCTTTTCAGAGCCAATGTTTTTATCTTTTCTTTTTGCAAGCAGAGGTGTGCAGATTCCTGACTGGGGGTATCCCCAACAGTGGTGTATGTGCGTGTGTGTGTGTGTGTGTGAGACAGAGAGAGACAGAGAGACAGAGAGTGGGAGAGACAGACAGACCCACCAGATACTCTATATTGGATGAGTTGGTGATTTTCTAAAACGTTTCCCCTAAGATGTTTCTTGCCTGTCTGGTCTGTTTGGGTTAGCGGTCTGGCATGTTTATATTCCAAGTACATCTACCAGAAAAGGGGGGATTGGATGAGGGAGGGCAGGCAGGATGAATGAACGGATTATCAGGATTGGACGTGTCCCCTGACAGCTGGTCAAGGAGGTCTGATGAACAAGCAGGCAACCTCACTCCCAGTACACCAGCCAGATGGAAGATACCTCTGTGCCAAAAAGCAACACCCAGAAATAAGCGCAATAAAAGGAATATACTTCTTGTATGACTCAAGACATAATTCACAAATGTCAATATTTAAAAAATACTCCTAAAATATTTTGGGTTTCAAGCTGAAAAATATTAGTATACATTACTAGATGAAACAGAGAATAGTAGAGATAGGGAGAGTCCTAAAAGAGGGTGAAGTATATAAAGATGGGGGGGTGGCAAGCAAGGGAGAGCTGTTAGGATTTAGCATGAAGAACATCAAACTGGCTGAAAAAACTGGTCATCTGAGTAGTGAGAGCGGATACACCTACGAAACACATAAAAAGAGGGCAAAAATAACCCCTGAGATGGAGAAGTTTAATGCTCCGCAAACACGCCCCCCACCCACCCTCTTACACCTCCACTCGATGGCACTGTCCCCCGGCCTCGAGGCAGAATGATATGGCAGTGACATGCTGGCAGTCACCCAGAGTCCCAGCAGTGTGGAAAAAACAGTGGTTTTCGTCAGAGACATAGGAAGGAAAGCGAGGGAATTTCATGAGGACAAGAGAAGGCCATTTTCGATTTTGCTTGATATGAAATCATACAATACTGATCACCACGCTGCCTGCCTCAGTCCACTGGTCCCTACTGTCATCCACGTTGCCCAGGTCAGTCTGTACGTCATGTCATCGTATTTCATTTTAGGTCCTGTTGTGTGCCCCGGTCTCCAACCATCACTTTCCACATGTCACACAGGTCCACCTGCTCGTTGACCACACTCGTTAGCAAATACCTTTATCCAGTGACTCCTCATGAAAGCTCGATAAATGTGTATAAAATGTCACTTATCTGTTAACTGCCAACCATAACAGACATGCCTGTTTGATGACATGCAGCAGGACGAAGCCAAACAGGCAAACCGCAGATGTGTGCCTTAAATCCCTTACCATCTACCAAAGGCTGGAATTTCTCATTTATCCCAGAGCCCTGGGAAAGGGTGATAAAATCCCACTTGCCCTGGAGAACCAGGTCCTGAGGCAGAGGGGTCCGGAGGCAGTGCAGGCTGGTGCCATTCTTGGTGGGGTGATACCCCCATCCACACACACGATGATGCCCACACCGTGTCCAAATCAAGCGGTTGGTATGGCGACTCGCAAAGTGTCGGCGCCCTACCGTGTAACATGAGGCCCCACAGCGGCTGTTCGCAGACAAAATCGCTGTCTGAATAAGAACGGGCCCGGAAAAACACTGTAGCTCCCTGACCTCCGTTACATGAGATCGTTACACAAGGATGCAAGACCCAAACCCCTTAGAGGGACCTGAACCACCTCCACATTTTAACTTTAGCATTTCTGTTGGCTTGTTTGTTCATCCCATTTTGGATGGTGCACCCACAAACAGGGCAGCTATGAGAAGCCTAGTAAAAATATCCAAGTCAAGTCAGGCCAAGTGGGTTTCATTGTTGTACCATCTAAATACATGGATACAGTGGCACCTGATAGCACTTCCCCAGGACCACCGTGCAACATACAGAGAAAAAGAATATAAAAGAAGAAACTCACAATAATTTAAAGGGGCAAAACATAGGGCAGTGTGAGGAGGGGTTGGACTCAACACTCTGTGTGAGCATGCAGATGTAATCAATGAATAAAAGTCTGGGAGCAGAGAAGAGAATTCCAATAAACCAACCATCAATCCATTATCCAAACTGCTTTTCCTATGCAGGGTTACTTGGGGACCTGAAGCATTTCCCAGGCATCTTTAGGGCACAGGGCGGGGAACACCCTGGACGAGATGCCGACCCATCGCAGGGCACAGTCACACGCTCCAGAATAATTAGAAATTAAATGCCAGTCAACCAAACCTGCATTGACTAGACTACTGCATAGTGGCTTGGTGGTTAGCACTGATGCCTTGCACGGTTGTGGGTTTGAATACCACCTCTGCTCTGCGTGTGTGGCAATTGCATTTTCTCCCTATGCTTTGTGAGTTTCAGTAAACCAGAAGATTATTTAGGTAAAGACAGAGCATTGTCTCATTCAGGTTGAGTAATCTGAGATGGTCCAGTTTATTAAACATCGAGCGAGCTTTGGAGAGCAGGACAGGTTGTCCAGCAGATTGTTCTGGGTAGGGTGGTCCATCAACAGTAGGGTGAAATAACATCTCAGCTATGGACCAAGTCACATGGTACTTTGCTTCCACTTCACATTGTGGACCTCTGTGCAAAATCTCAGCTCGACTCAGCACCAATTACATTTGCCCCAATATCGGAGTGCATCAGGTCAACGCTCGACACTGCTGAACGTACAGCAGAATTTAACCCTTGTCTTATAAAGGAATCTTTATAAATGAATCACAGAAGCAGTACCTTCTGAAGGTGACTGCGAAGCACTGCAAGGAGGTGCCATCAGTCGCAAAATCTGTTTTCCTCTGAATGTAAACCGAATAGGTGAATGCCTTCAGTCCGGCCACTGCTGATAATTTCACTAAATATTTCAGTTCATCAAACTGATATTTCTTTTGTGTTTCTGTGTTGCTCAGATATACATAGAATAATTTTGTTTAGACGTATTTTGCTTTTCAAGCTGTAGGATATCTGCAGACAAATGGTGAAACACTCACTCCAGTTGCGTTGGTGCAGAGACGAACCAGTATTGTGGGACCCCTAGAAATTTAGGACTAATTGGGTAAAATTTTTATCCACAAATTCTCCTTAGGAAACGCTCGGAGTGTGCGGTGTCTCATTTCCAAAGGGGCTTCTTATGATTCAGGACCACCCTAGCCCTGGTTTTGCTTATCGCAGTTCTGTTTTCTCCTCATTGGGACAGCTGTGCCAGGTGACACTGTGGTCTTTCATCCGGGTGAATGTAGGTATGCAACGCAACACAGCTCATGCTTTGGGAGTGTATATAGGTATGGGTGTATTGTGGTCTAGCACCCAGAAAGCTGTATATACACCTTGTCTGTCTGTGTGTATGATAGACAAGGTGTATAAAAAATTCAGATGAATTTCGGATAACACACATTTTTCAGTTTTTTTTTTCTGAACTCGTAGAGGCCACCATCTTGGATCGGCACGTTTGTTTGTTTCTTGTTGACAAGTTGCAACAACGATGAAGGGGCCATCAGCCACACCTGTGCCACTCGTCAGAAGTTCCCGAGTTCCCCGAGTTCCCCGCAGTGGATGACATGCTGCCACCGCAAGGCAATCCGCGTCCAAGCCCTCGCTCAGATGCTGCCCGGCTGGGGATTTCAGCTCATCCTTTTCTTACACACCGTGACACAAGTCTTCACTCAAGCACCAGACGTTCAATTCGTCAAGTTACTCAAAACATTTGCTTTAAAAATTATCCACATACACTTACACTCCAGGTCAAATTAATTATAAGAGGACCCCCCCCCCCATCAGAGTTTGAGATACAAACGTTCCTCCAAACTGAGAAGAAAAAAAACATTTATAAAAAGTTCACCTTTCAAAAAAAGACTCTTCAAACTTGAACAAAGTCATTTGATGATCCAGGCTAGAGCTACGATGGAGGTGCATGTTTCCCTCCCATTGCAGAGGGAAATCAGAATCTACTTGTGATGACTGGCCTTACTTCTGCTTAATAACTAAATTGTCATCGACCGGCCGTGCAGTAAAACACTAAACAGCATGCATTTAATTCAATCGGTATTTAAACACAGGCCGTTTTTTTAAAGGCTGTCCGATTAAAGTGGCAGTCTGCTCAACCACAGTAGACCACACTGAGATGCCATATCTGGGTCAAGACAGCAATGCCCAAACAAGCCGCCTCTGTGGTGATTCTCTGTGAACTTTCACTAGTCAAGGAAGTAAGAACAAGTTTATGATGATCAGTTTGCAGCATCCGATGGTGGACCAAAAATAAGAATCAATCGATTTATACGTAACCCATAACCCATGCAGTTACTGTGTTTCTTGTGCAGGGGCATGGAATTCTGTCATCGACATGTAGGCAAAATGAAACAAATTTAAATTATTCAATAACTTTACGTGATGTTTTCTAAGTATGCGTGTGAGAGCAGCGATACATACCACTAATCAAGTCAATTGAGTTTTAACTGGATGAATCAATAAATATTGGCAGCTTTCATTCAGGCATATTGCAAAAGCTTTTGACTGTGTCAAATGAATTGATGGCAGAACTCAATCATGAAAAAAGGCTGGATTTCACTTCCTTTTTTAAAGAATCCTTCCTAATGAAGAGCAAGGAAGATGATGATGATGCAGAGCAAATTCTTCTCTAAATGTTTTCGCTGCACTGAGCCAAGGAACAAAAGGACGAATATATTTTTAAGTAGTTTTCATTCTTTAAATAATTAAGTCCCCCACCCTCACATAACTCCCTCTCTTCTAAGACTCATCTGCTAAGATTTGTTAAGATTCATCTTAGCCAGAATAATGTGCTACTTAATGAGATCCGGAGGGAGACATTTTTAGGGTGATGTGAAGAATCCATTAGGATCTAATGTAAATTTCCACCTGTAAATGAATGGGTGGAATTTGTGCCCAATCAGGCTTGAGTACACAATTGTTTGCATTATTTAATTGTTAGAGAGCCAATTGTTATAATTGTTTCAATTAATTTCACTATCAATTAACTCGTTATCGTGTGATTCTTAGAGCTAAATTGCAGTTATCCGTTAATCAGTTGTAGTCAGTTCTGCCTTAAATGGTTAACGGCCTGCATAAAAATACCTAATAAAATCGTGACTTAGAGGCGCGGACGTTTCGGTAACAGTTCGATTATTAATATAAATACAAGCAATCTGTGTGTTTTGCAGTTTAACTTGTTTGTACTTTTTCTCGATTTCTGCAAGTTTTAAAGGCTTTGTTTCTAGCAAATCTTTGGCCAGCAAAATTCTCTGCGATAATTAATGAGCTGAAATTAAGTGCTGACAGAATCGAGAAGTTTCCTCCGCTCGGATGTAAAGCTCAGGGTTCATCGCCCTTGCCTCTTTTTTCTTGTTACTGTAGCGTTTGCTCCCTGGTTTGTTGTTTCTTTCTCCTGTTAAGCCACCCACCATCAGTTTGGCACAAATATTCTGCCTGTTGACTTTGCTCCCTTGCCAGAGACTTGAAAGATGAAAGGGAGAAAGGTCAAATTAAGAAGAGAAACAAAAGCGAGGGGGGAAAAATATAGAGTTTAAGGGCGATCATTTGGGGGGAAAATGCGTGTTGTAAGGATTTGCCTTATACGTGTAATGTTCATGCAAGTCTGATTACACTGAGAACATACCCTGCCTCTGTAAGGCCAACCTTGTAGTACCAACACGCTTTAACTGATGATAGGAGGGGTAGGTTAACTTCTTAAGGGCGATAATATCAACCGATCAAACTGTAAGTTCTCATTTTTTTTTAAATCTACGGCCAAAGCACGTAATGCATCAGCCATGCTTTTAGACTTCAAAGGGTCTTCTCCAAAAAAAAAAAAAAAAAAAGCTATAGGAATGCGGGTTTTCTTAAGCGAGAATCCAATGAGATCGGGGCAGCTAATCACTAAGCTTAGCAGGTCCGGGAAGCAGAGAGAATCGAAATGAGAAGCACAGGATGGGACGTTCCGTTCCCAGCGGAAGCCATCAATCCCCGCTACACACTAGGAGACATGCGATGAGTTACGGCTCAACTCTCATTCATTCTGAAAAGCGTATTCCAGAATCTAGAGTATAAATGCTTCTGATAAATGCACTGCTCCAAAATGCAAGCCTCACATGGTACAAGGCTGCGCTGAGATTTCCGCCCATGCCCGTTACCATCAGGTGAATGGCTGTCATCGGTCAGAATTCCAGTGATTCTGGCCAGCTTTCAGCAGGCGGGGCTTTTCTTTCAGTTCTGCGAAGGTTTCCAGAATAACAATCAGTAACGCAATTAGCAGAGCTGCCTGAAGCCCTGAATCGAGTGGGAGAGGGCAGAGGCTGTCAATCAAAGATGCAAACGCGCCTCCTAATACTAGAGATTGAACGCTTCAAAATTCACAGTCAACTTACAGGACACCACTGCACCTCTGAATATTCCCGTGAATTTTAATTTACCTTTCACATTTATCCAAAGCAATGCATAACAGAAATGGTCGTCAGCAAAACACTTCAAAAGTATGCAAATAAGACTATACAGGTTTGCCAGTAATTATTACTTACAACTGTATTACAACTTGGGTTAAACAGCAATGTCATGGCCAGCAGTAATTTCACCTGTGTGTGTGTGTGTGTGTGTGTGTGTATTTTATGTCATGACTAACTTGTGTATTGCAAGCGCCTTTAGGCTGTCCGTATCCTGGAGGAGTGACCTCGTCAGTCTGGTTTGTGTGTGCATTTCTGAAACCAGCGGCATTCGGTGCACGGTAGTACAACGAAACTAAAGAATGTTTTTGCTATAGCACTTTCCACCTTTTTGGACTGTCAAGTGAATCTCGTGGTATTATAGAGAATTTACAGCTATACGATTCCAAAACTGCATCAAATCAAACCAATCAGAATACTATGCGCTTATTTTCCAGTCTCTACCACACCTATTATGATTGCTAGTAATTGCAGCTCAGCACTCATCAATATCCAGAGGGAATTTCACTGGGCATGTGGGAAAAAAAGTATTACTTCTGAGATTAAACTGATCAACGAGACCCTGGGGTCCATTTGACTTTATCACTGGTGACCAAAAGTAACTGCAATTAGAGGGTGATTATAGCAGGCAAAAACAGCATGCGAATTCTCGCTGGTATTATTATTAAAGCCCACGACATCCTGCATCCGAAGTGATCTTCCTTCACAGAGCTATAGATCTGCAGTGTCACTCCGTGTCAAGGGTGCTTACTTTCTCAAGACATACAGTAACTCCCGGCTTCGATCTGAATTATAGCTTACCCTTCTCTCAGGTCAGGGGGAAGAAGCGTCGTTTTTTTGTACAATCATTCTTTCAAGAAGCCAGAGGAGATTTACAAAGGACAGTGCACATTTCCAGTCATAAACACTGTAATAAATATTACTATTATTGCCACAGTGATCTCCGTGAGACCCCTTACTAGTTTTTGAATGTAGGCGTTTAGGAGACGTACAGTGACAAGGGGAGTATTCTAAAGCCCGTTAATCTTCAGCACAAGACATCTTATAAGTAATACATCACCCTGAGCATTTCCTCTGGACTATTTTCCAACTTTTTTCCAGTTAGCTGCATGCTTCAATAGTCGGTCGAGAAATTCAACTGGTATTTCCCTTTTTTAAAAATAAACGACAAAGAGTGAACTCGACCGATGATTGTTCCAGTAGCAAAATTGTGAATTAAGATTAAAATTACAAACTTTTTTGCCACAAGGCCAAGGCCGGCGGAAATGTGTGTTGGTACAGTTTGCTGCAGTAAGAGACATCATGACATATAGAGAATTGGCAATTAGACATAGAATGGACACAAGATACATAGAGAAGGCAGGTGATAAATACAGAGGTCTGTGCGAGTTTAAGTACAATACAGAGAACGTTCAATCTTATATCAGCAGGCTTGGACAAGTTCAGCTCGACAACAGCCAAACTCTCAAAGATAAACCCAACATTTTTCTTGTTCGGAAACAATTCACATTTGCTTTTTGCAGAGTCAAAACTTCCAAAAAATGTTCGAATTTACTCAGATGATGAGGTATGTTTTGTTATATAGCACACCTTTACGTGTTATTTTTTGAAGGGGAAATTGATAAAGATGTACTGTACCATTAGGGACAGATAAAGTACAGTATGTGCCAAGGCTTTACGTGGCTTTTCTGCTACACGTGTATGACAGACCAGGCGTAGTCGCTCATGCAGGCGATCATCTGATCCAAACGTGTATAAGATGGGCTCAGTACCTCCAAACTGCAACCAGTAGACGTTGACACTGCGTGATATGCAAGGAACGTAATCAAGCAGCGGCCCGTATATGAAAACGGCATTCTGATTGCTTATTTGTGTGTGCGTGTCTGTCTATTTGCTCGATATGGCTTTAAATTTCTATAACAATAATTTGTTTAAGCTAATTGCTGTCAATTCCGGAATGTGAACTAACGTTGTGTGCTACAATCAAATCCTGGACGAGGAAAGGTTACCATGATGTTTTGAAGCATTCATGAAAGCCCTTGCCCACACTCTCCAAGTTATTCCAGTAGCTATTCGGTATATCCTTTTAGAAATTTATACTGCATACCGTCTGAGTGCTGATATTCTCGGCTTTACTGAGATTAAACATTTCTAAGCCTTTTCCACCTGTGAAAACGAAGGTACCTCAGTAGGATGTAGTGAACGCAAGAATAACTTTGCTTCCTGAGTAAAATAGCTTCAGCAAGCCATCCTCTGTTTCGAATTCCTCGGCTGAAAGGCTGCCTTAGCTGCCAGAAACTTACTATTTGATTAGCGACTTGGCAGCCAAAAGCTACACTACACTACAGTACACTACACTACAGTACACCACACTACACCACACTACACACCACAGTACACTACAGTACAGTACACTACACTACACCACACTACAGTACACCACACTACACTACACTACAGTACACCACACCACAGTACACTACAGTACACTACACCACACTACAGTACACTACAGTACACCACACTACGCTATACCACAGTACACTACAGTACACTACACCACACTACACTACACCACAGTACACTACACCACACTACAGTACACTACACTACACCACACTACATTATACCACAGTACACTACAGTACACTACACCACACTACACTACAGTACACCACACCACACTACACCACAGTACACTACAGTACACTACACCACACTACAGTACACTACACTACAGTACACCACACTACAGTACACCACACCACACTACAGTACACTACACTACAGCACACCACACTACACTACAGTACACCACAGTACACTACCCTACAGTACACCACACTACACACCACACCACGCTACACTACAGTACACTACACTACAGTACACTACAGTACACCACAGTACACTACCCTACAGTACACTACACCACACTACACACCACGCTACACTACAGTACACCACAGTACACTACCCTACACCACACTACACACCACGCTACACTACAGTACACCACAGTACACTACCCTACAGTACACGACAGTACACCACACTACACACCACACCACGCTACACTACAGTACACTACACCACAGTACACTACAGTACACTACACTACACCACACTACCCTACACTACACTACACCACACCACACTACACCACGCCTCCAATCTCAGTCACTTTAACTACGCCGACTCCGTTCATTCGTTGTGTTGTCATTAAAGTTTCGTTCTCGCAATTTTCCTAAACGTTTTCCGAACAATAATTAAATTTGACATTCTTATCACTTCAGGGCATATTATAACCATGCGTGTCATTTGTCGTCGTACGTATTTAAAAAGCTCTTTTAAGAATGCGTTCAAATGATACTTGATCGTTTTTCGGATGAACGCCGGGAAGAGCAATTCGGAGAAATTACTGTAGCCACCGTCTCAAAGAAACGAGCAAGCGGACGATGAAAAGTAGCCAGCGTTTAAAGAAAAGTTCCCGTGACCCCGCCCACTTCAGCCTTCACTCCTAATATCCAATCGAGGATGAGACGCTAAGGAAAACAAAGCACGCGATTGGTTAGAAAACGGCGGTTTCCAGGCGCCCCGCGGCGAGGTACTCCAGATTGTGAATGAGGGGTGCCTGGAAACCGCACTAACATTATTGTGCGTGTTCGGCGGCTCCAGCTGAACTTTCCGAAGGAGCGGAGCGCGGCTGCCGTCGGGGAGAAGCGACCTGTGAATCGGGGCACTGTGAAAGCTTTAGATTAAAATTGTCTCTAAATTGACTCTCCGTGCGGATTTTTAACGTATCGGGCAATTTTTAATTTTTTTTTCTTTTTTTAACAAAACGTTTCACCGCAACCTGGTAACGTGGATGCTGGTATGAAACGGTGGACGAGCAGCTCCAGTCTGTTCAAGACGAAAAGAAGAAAGTCAGAGGGAGTAAAAATACGGCTGGGCGCACAACAATGGACTGAAGACGGCCTGGTGTGAAGAGCTTCCAGACAGATATTCCGCAAATCTTGAGATTTTGCCACTTCCACGAGGAGCACCAGTCGTACTGGGCAGAAATTCCCAGTTTCCCCCAAAGTCTTTCCGTGGACTGTTAATCTGAGACGCGTTTTAAAATCTATATACAGATACACACCTACCAGCAGAAGCCTGGGGCAAATGATGCTCTTCTTAAGTGGTGATTTTCCAGAACTTGCGTAAAGCCACCGCGGTCCCCTACGAAGCCTGGGGTCTGCGACCCTCATGTGAGGCAGAGGCAGCGCGTCAAGGGCATTTGGAAGAAATTCGGGCGTCCCGAGAAGCTGCGGGGGTCAAAGTGTGTGATCCCAGCATCTGCACAGTGAATCACAGTCGAAGGAGGTTAAAAAAAACAGCTGCTTTAACTTCTTACCACTCGCCTCCTGCCTCGGTTTTGCTATGGGAGTGTGGAAGATGGGAGATCGGACTGGGACTGCCTGGTGTGCCCTGCTGGCCGTGTGCTTGATGGTTAAGCAGTGTCTCGGCCAGTACCACGGAGAGAAGGGCATCTCTGTCCCCGAGCACGGCTTCTGCCAGCCCATCTCAATCCCACTCTGCACGGATATCGCCTACAATCAAACCATCATGCCGAACCTGCTGGGCCACACGAATCAGGAGGACGCCGGGCTGGAGGTGCACCAGTTCTACCCCCTCGTGAAGGTGCAATGCTCCACGGACCTCAAGTTCTTCCTGTGTTCCATGTACGCGCCCGTCTGCACAGTGCTGGAGCAGGCCATCCCGCCATGTCGCTCCCTCTGTGAACGGGCACGCCAGGGCTGCGAGGCGCTGATGAACAAGTTCGGCTTCCAGTGGCCCGAGAGACTCCGCTGCGAGAACTTCCCCGTCCACGGCGCGGGGGAGATCTGCGTGGGGCAGAACACCTCAGACCCGGGCAGCCCCACCTCGTACCCGACCCCGTACGTCCCCGAACTGATCACTCTGCCCCCCAACGTGGTGCGCTCAACCCAGCCTTTCACTTGCCCTCCGCAGCTGGAGGCCCCCACCTACCTTAATTACTACTTTCTGGGAGTCAAGGACTGCGGGGCTCCCTGCGAGCCCACCAAGCCCAACGGACTGATGTACTTTCGCGAGGAGGAGGTGAAGTTTGGCCGACTCTGGGTCGGGATCTGGTCCATCCTGTGCTGTGTGAGCACCCTGTTTACAGTGCTCACCTACCTAATAGACATGCGGCGATTCCGATACCCAGAGAGACCCATCATCTTCCTCTCGGGCTGCTACTTCATGGTCGCCGTGGCTTATGCGGCCGGATTCTTCCTGGAGGATAAAGTGGTGTGCGTCGATAAATTTAAAGAGGGCGGCTACAGGACTGTGGCACAGGGCACCAAAAAGGAAGGCTGCACCATCTTATTCATGATCCTCTACTTTTTTGGCATGGCCAGCTCCATTTGGTGGGTCATATTGTCCCTCACCTGGTTCCTCTCAGCGGGAATGAAGTGGGGTCACGAAGCTATCGAGGCCAACTCCCAGTACTTTCACCTGGCAGCCTGGGCGGTCCCGGCCGCCAAGACCATAACTATCCTAGCCATGGGACAAGTGGACGGCGACCTTCTCACTGGGGTCTGCTACGTGGGCATATACAGCGTGGATTCCTTGCGGGGCTTCGTCCTGGCTCCCCTCTTTGTCTACCTCTTCATAGGTACCTCTTTCCTGCTGGCCGGCTTCGTCTCTCTGTTCCGCATCCGCACCATAATGAAGCACGACGGCACCAAAACCGAGAAGCTGGAGAAGCTGATGGTCCGAATCGGGGTGTTCAGCGTCCTGTACACAGTGCCGGCCACCATAGTGATCGCCTGCTACTTCTACGAGCAGGCTTTCCGTGAGCAGTGGGAGAAGACCTGGCATATTCAGACCTGCAAACGCTTCGCCGTGCCCTGCCCAGCCTACAACTTCGCCCCAATGAGCCCCGACTTTACGGTGTTTATGATCAAGTACCTAATGACCATGATCGTCGGCATCACCTCTGGATTCTGGATATGGTCGGGGAAGACGCTTCAATCGTGGCGCAGGTTTTATAAAAGGCTTAGTAATAGCAACCAAGGGGAGACGACCGTATGAACTTGGGAAAGAGGGCTCTAAAGGGGTCTGAAGGAAGTTGTCCCTTTCTGGACTATAATTGAGCTGAAAGACTTGAATGCGTGTTGAGCTCAATGCCTCCCTTTTCTCAACACGAAATGGTTAAGCAGGTTTGTTATACTACCGAGGTTTATTTTCATACCCTCTATATCCTGGGTTTCATCTTAGCAAAATGTTCACTTTTGTATTTGCTTTTGTCTTATTTCTGTGCTGACAGCCCGTTGACCCCACGATCAGCAGATCAGTTTTGTTCATTCGATCCTTTTGTCGCTTCTGTTTCTCAAATATAGTTTTGCTATTGTGCCATAGATCAGATTTAGGTCATCGCCCAGATGGGCCACCAGGTTCTCAGAACACTTGTTGCTGCTCCAGAAGGTTTAAGATGTTCGTTGTATTTTACGTTTTTCTGAAGTCCCCCCCCCCCCCCCCCCCCCGGCGTTGTCTCTCATTTTTTTTTCTTTTTTTATTTTTTTAGGGGTTGGTTGGCTGGTTTTTTTTGTTTTTTTTCAGAAAAAGAAAGTT
>JAACJT020000082.1:556844-619143 GCA_009936485.2 Gymnarchus niloticus
TCGCTCTTGTTGGCTTCCCCCGTCCCCCGCCCCCCCGAGATTTTGGGTTTAATTTTTTTTTGAGGGCAACAAAAACCCACCCTGGAAAAAGGCCTAAACCGCAGGCAACCCCCCCCCCCCCCCCCCCAGCCTTGGCCCAACATGACTTTAGCGTTTTCCGTGTTGTTGACATCATCTCTGCAGCACTGCATCATCTTGCCAGAAACTCTTAGTGATGTAAACTTCAAACCAAGAATTTCTAGCTTTAAAAAGTCCTTTCCCATTATAAATTATTCAGCAGTACTCTTACAGAACTCCTGAGATTCCCAGACAACGCGCACTGTAGCGTTAAACCAACGGCATCCATGTTGAAATGCTGCCGCTTTCCAGCAGACCATCAGAGCTCCGTTTCAGAAGGGATCGTTCTAACTCAGCATCTCTCTTCTGAGGAGCCATAGGCAAGTGGCTCAGATCATAGCTGAGGGTTAACGGAGGGGTTGTAGCATTAGAAGATTCTTTTCCTCAATGTTCTTGCACATTGAGAACTCATTTTGTGAGTAGCTGGACCAGATTAGCAGAATATGGAGCATTTAGCACGTGTTACAGCATGATAAGGAGCAGCAGAGGCCTGGTATGTAGGCCTTGTCAGTGCCCCGTGTTATCCCCTTAACAACTCCAAGCATTTTCAGTTTGTGTTGCCATTTCCCACTTGTGTTTTGTGGGGTGTATGAAACCTTTACCTAAATGTTCGGATTGTAAAACACACCAAAATTTTTGATCTTGTCTAGATTATAACGAGACCGTTTCGATTCTTTTTACATGAACACACACAGAGAGACTGGATGTTCACTGTTATTTTAATTCCACATTCCTAATGCAACACTATGTTTACACTGTTAAAACTTAATGCGTTTTTATGAAATTCATACAGTACCCCATCGAAAAACATGTAACGCCTTTGTATGTGACGAGTATAGGCAAATTATTCAACATCGTTTGACACTTTGGTTTACACTGCCCTCTAGTGGTTATCTGCATGAAACACTACAATCCGTAGGAAACTTTTAAAATTCGTATGGCGAGAGTTACGCCAAGCATAACGCTAATACACTTTTCAGTGTTTTAAAGACAGTATGACTTAATCAGAGACTCATTCCTTGTATATATACACGCGGGGAAAAAATCCATTATAATATCGAAAAGTCATTGTAGTGATGCCGGAAGTGGCATGGGGAGGCATGATAGAGGTGTTTTCTATAACAATAGTATTTTAACAGAATTGCTAGAAGCCAAGTGTAAATCTCAGTTTTTCTGGAAAATCTGATACGTGCTTACAATTATTCAGTCGGTAAATAAAAGTGCAGTTTAAAACAATTTATTCTTAAATTTGTTCACGTCAAAATAAATAGGTAAATATAAAAATAAACAGAGAAATAAATAGCTTAACGGGATGCAAATAAATAAATAGATAAATAAATAAGTCCATCTTGGTTGCATTAAAAGGAAAAAACGCTATCAACATCTTTGCTACCTCCAGACTACCCCATGCTTTAGTACATCACCAATTAATTCATAATTGACTAGATTGCTAAATTAATCAGAAAGTAGAGGGAAAATTGAAAAAATGTGAAAAAGTTGGAGTGAGGTATTCCGCATTGAAAGGCATCCAGGCGGTACGTATGTTCCTTTAGTGCTTTTACCTTGTGCCAAGCATAGGCTGACATTCTTCATTCCAAAGTCCGATGAACTTTAAAAAATACGATATTATTAAAGTCTTGTTTTTTCGGTTCACGTTGGCTTTTCTGAATATGCCTTCCGGACAATCATCTTCCTCCTTAGAATGACAGAGCCAATACGTTATCATTTATTTTTGAAATATCCCAGCAAAATCGATGCGTAAACTTCTTCCAATTAATTTGTTCGCCACACAGCGGATTCATTAGATGACTTTTTTTCTTTTTTAAAGCGAGGAAGGTTTCAGTTATGACAAGCTTGCTGTGATCGTATGCCATTGAAACATTTGGATGTTACAATTGCGTAAGTGTAACCTGCAAAGTGAACCGTTGATCGAACTTCTTATAGCAGTCAGTGTGTATGTTTGAGTAGTCTACACCAATCGTACCACCAAAATATCATCTGCATTTATGAATACTCGTCCGGATCAGTTACAGGATTTGTTTTTCTTAGTTTCTGTCTTAGGATGAAACAGATCTTTTTGCACCGTGTCTCCCCCCCAAAAATCAATGACACGATCGTTAAGCAAAATGAATGGATTTACTCTTTAACTTGTAAGTGATGGAATAATTTTGACTAGAAATACCTCTGAATATTCACAAGTTTAAAGATCCACCTTCAGAATGCGCCGCAAACAGGGCGTCTTAAGTGCCTAATAATGACATCTAACAAGGCTCATTTAAGCCAAATATGAAATTGAAGGTCTCGACTACTGTATGCAAAGTACTTGAATACTTTTGACTGCTTTCTTCCAGTCGAGCTCATTAAAATGTCCGACACTCACCAAGATTCCTCTGTTGTTCACATATTTGATATTATTCTTCAGCTTAGAGCAGATTTCAAGTATCTTTGGGCATCGCAACTCCGACGAATTCTTAGGTGGATGACATCTCACGCCGTTCACCAAATTCTGCAGCTCATGGGTAAAATTTCTTGAACATCTGCACTGCAATGCAATCAGTATTATTTATTAAGGTACAAAAAATAGATTGTTAAAATATGAGAAGATGTTGAACGCACTTGTATATTAAAAAAAAAAAAGAGGGCACAGGAACAATATAAAGTTTAGAAAAGTAAGAGACAGCTGATATCAAAAGTACTTACTGTATTTCCAAACATTGATTTGGTCGGTCGATGAAGATGTTTGTTTGTAAAACTTAAATTCTGCAGAAGAATCAGGTAAAGAGGCCGCATTTATCTAAACTGGCAGAATAACCTGATGGAGATTTGTGAATGCAGTTTTTATATTCTACATAGAAGTGATTTAATAGAAATTAAAAAGTTCAATTAATTTTGAAGTTTTTCTTTTTTTGTCTCTTCATTCTCTGGCGCTTCACGTTACTGTGCATATTTGTGCAGCACATATTTATGTTTGATGCAAGACATTCTGCTCAACTTCTGTAATTTTACCCACCGATTCAACGTCAAGCCCTTCACGCTTTAGAAACTCCACTTGTTTACCGAGTTTCGACGCAGTTTTGCTCGAAAGAAGGAAAAAAAAAAACAAAAAACCGATTACTTACAAATCCGAAGTCGTCCTGTAGATGTTCGAGATCTTCGAGATGTGTTTTCATTTCCTTAAATACGCTACGTCCACTGGTGAAAATGAAGAAGGCACCGAGAATGAAAAGGTTTCTCAGCATGTTTGACTGTGGAGAGTTGATCGCTAATGATAATGAAAACCACTTTCACACTTTTTATAGAGTCTGCAAGGGAAGTTTGGGTGGTGTTACAATAAAGAAAAAAAATACTTCTTGCCATTAACTCAGATCATCACCCTGACAAAGCGACACGTAATTGGGCATAAATAGCGTAGCTATATGACTCCCCCGCTCTGTGGAGTTTTCATGTTTTCTCCATGTTGCACGGGTTGTCTCTAGACGAACTGACATTTCCACATTGTGAGTCTGTACTCCCCAATGGTACGAGTCATTGCATTGTAGGCGAAGACGAACCATAAGCAATTTAGGGTCACCAATGCACCTGATTACCATGCCGTTGGAATGTGATTGGGAAATCAGAGAATCTGGAGGATACCGTGCACACGTTTGTATCTCTAACTGTCACGCCGACACCGAGCCAGTCTACGTCTGACCTGCCAAGCCCACCCTACCCCCATTCATCATCCCCTGAATACTGACAAACCGTGTCTTTCATTATCAAGTAGCTTCAGGCCGTACCTTGTTGATACCTACTTAAGCCCTGCGGTTTAGCTGCCTCCTCGTGAGGTATCGAGTTTTCCAAGACTGTAACTGAGTGGTTTTTGGGCCTGTCGATTTACTAGTGTATGGCCCTGATTGTTTGGCTGCTCCTTCTACCGTCTCGTTGGTTCCGTTTGCCGTGTTTGTTACTTCCCCGGAATCGACCACGACTACGTTTTCT
This sequence comes from Gymnarchus niloticus, assembly GCA_009936485.2. NCBI lineage: Eukaryota > Metazoa > Chordata > Actinopteri > Osteoglossiformes > Gymnarchidae > Gymnarchus > Gymnarchus niloticus. Next base: position 560,940 of record JAACJT020000082.1, read on the forward strand.
ACGCTCCCGTGGCTTTTGGAAATCCTACCTGTTCTGGATTTGACGCGGTCTGTTTTGACTACGATTAAACTGTGTGATTCTGCTATTGGATCCTGCCTTGTTCTGAATCATTACGCTAACCTTCAAATCAATTCTGTGGGCCTAACCCAAACCCTAATCCCAGCTATGACAACCCTAACCTTAACCATAGGTAACCCAACAAAATACAAAACATTTGGCTCTTTTGGTTTTTTGAATGCATTCACAGGTTTTTATATGAGTTTTCCCTTGTGTGGAGATGACAAATGTCCCCACAATTCAAAAATGTCAGGTATATTTTACGTCCTGGGGAAATTTTGTTCCCACAATGTAATATAAACACTGTATACACAGACACGCACGACCCCGGACTCATTGCACCACTATACATTTCTACTTTCATTTATGTAACAATCTGATAGGCCCGTGACCCTGGCTAGGATTGAATGGCTAGGAAAATGGATGCACTTTTTATTTTAGTTTAGTCTACACCAAGTGCATACTAGCTTAGTTCATCCTGAAGCTGGCAGTGCTAAGGAGATGGTGCCTCCTAATTCAAGATGTTTAAGAGCCAAGTAGCCAGTACCGGCACGCTAACGTAAACCCGACGTGAGCACCCCCATTAGAGATGTTATGTCATGATCTGGTGACGACTGTCTCTGGTCTTCCTCGTGAATGCTTTTGTCCTTTAACTCTAGGTACACCTAAAGGTGTTCCTTTCTCTGTCTCCCACTAAGGTCTATTTTGTCCCAAGTGCACCAGCATCACCCAGACATCTATAGCTTATGACAGGAAAGGGCACATCCTTTCCTAGTCTAGCTTACAGATTCATATCCTGTAAATATACCTGTCATCAATGATTTGTACAAGTATGAGCACTGTTATCCATGAATAATATTTCATTATCTGTTTTGAGGAGGTCAGGAAATAGCACCCCGAGCCTATTAAAAAAAAGGCTGTTTGGCTGTACTCTGAAACTTGGCCATCTGTCACTTGTGCATCACCCCACGCAGGTTGTACCCCAGCCCGGTGCCCCGTGATGCCTGGGGTAGGCTCCAGACCTCTCTTCTACCCTGCACAGATAAGCAGCTCAAAAGATGGATGGATCATTTGTACATTGAGAGACATTACGATCTAGAGCTATTACTCCAGTACGGGCTTTGAAGAGGTCAGGCAATAGTTTTTAGTGTTTCCTAGTAAAAGTAAATTTGGCTTTTCTGGTGTCTGATGGTTCAGTGGGAGCTGGGGTGTGAATCCTGCCGCGGCTCTGTGTGTGTGGAGTCTATATGATCTCGCTATGTTTTGTGAGTTTCCTCCTGCAGGCTAAAAAGTGAGGTTAGGCTCTAATGCTCATAATATTTGTGTGAGCCCTACAATTTATATGCGTTTTATCTCCCTGTACTGGAGATCCACTGGCAAGTTGGATAAAAGGTGGACAAAAACCGTTGGTGACAACTTGACTGTCAGTATGTGGGTTATGTGTGACCACACAACCAACGGTATCTTCAATAGCAAGGCTAGCATAAAAGTTTTATGTGCAGATGAAATTCAAATAATCCAACGGGCATTCCCGATTTCCCACTTCATTTCCTGATGAAGAATTTTTGATGATGGAAAATGATATTTCAAGCGCCCATAAATCAAGTCTTGCAACGAAGGGGCGGCGCAAGTCGCGTGAATGATCCTATTTCCCACTTAGTCGGAAAACCACGACGTTCTCCTCAGTCTCTTTCTGTGCATGGAGATGGGTTTTAAACACGAAAACTTGATGGTAATAGATAAGAAGGCGGCGCGGCTCTCCAGTTCCACGCAAAGCCCCTCCCCCCTCGTGTCGTTTGGCTGGTTTCGCGGGAAACGGAAGCGCGTCTCAGGTACGTCGTGACGTCATCGGCGGCTACAGAAGCCGATCGGCTCCCGAAGCGCGAGCTTTGCCGCCGCAGCTGAAGGTAACGCACGGCGTCACCGTTTCACCACTAAAGGACCCGTGTAGTGTTCTGCTCTGATATGTCGCAGCCACGTGTGTGACTACCGCTTCAGCGCGTGCAGGGATGCAGCGTGGGTCGTGAGCTGCCTGGTCGTACAGCTAGACGGCCGAGTCGCTCTGTAAAGTTGGGCGCAGCAGAAGTTCTGTTTAGTTAGGAAGGTTTTTAATGTTGTTGTGATGAGGGCTCCTCGTTTACAGTGCCATTTTTGACGAAAGTCTGTTTCCAGTACATACACACCCGATTCCCAGTTCTGCCTGCTTCGTACTCGTAATACGCGTGGCGGTGTGTCTTAAGATGGTGTCACCTCCTGTCCACAGATTGCCCAGTGAAATCCTACGAAAGGAATACGCGGTAGTTTCCGAGATGTCTAGAATTGAGAAGATGAGCATCCTCGGAGTAAGGAGTTTTGGGGTCGAGGATAAGGATAAACAAGTGATCTCGTTTTTCTCCCCCCTCACTGTGCTGGTGGGACCCAATGGTGCTGGCAAAACGGTAGGAAGTGGTTTTTCCAACCATGTCAGTGTATAACTGCTCCTTTTTAGAGACGAGTGTTTCCCACCCACGACCACAGGTTCTTAAAATGTGAACGTAAAAGCCATACACATTCACCGATGGTCTTATAATTGCTGGATTAGTCATTTTGTGAAAATAGGCGTTGCAAAAAAAAATTCTCTCCAATAATTAAATCTGTGGTTTCAAGAGTAGCTTGCATTGTTCAGACATTTTCTATTTGTGTGCGTGATCTTTCCCAGAAGATTTCGTTCTTAATTGTAAAATCACCAACCTGCTCAAATACTAAGAAATTGTTTTTTTTTTTTTTTTTTAAATCCAAGTTTTCACCACCCTCACCCCCCACCTTTAAAGTCAGTAAAAGATCTGGAATCTTTTTGATATGTTTCGTATGTGTAATTACTCACTTTGTCTTTTTTCTTCTATTCAAACACCAGACCATCATTGAATGTTTGAAATACATTACATCAGGTGACTTCCCACCAGGAAGTAAAGGAAATACATTTGTTCATGACCCAAAGGTAGGAACCCGATAGTGTGAAGATAAGAATTTTTCCCGGTTACTTGGAACGGAGACTGGTTGATTCCATCCCATCGCGTAAAAATGATGCAGTTTCTCAGCCAAGCTGTCGCACGAGCTGCAAGACGTTCGTGAAATGTATTAAGCCCTAAAAACATGCATTCGTTTTATACTAAGGATGCCCATGAGACGGACGTCAGGGCTCAGATTCGCCTCCAGTTCCGAGACGTCAACGGCGAGCAGGTGGCCGTACAGAGGTCCATGCAGAGCACCCAGAAGGGGAAAAAGACTGAATTCAAAACCCTGGAGGGTGTTATAACGAGGATTAAGTATGTTGATGTCTGTTCTCGGCGGTGTGCTGCGTCTTTGCGTAATAAGCCACAGGGGCTCCTTCCGGAAAGTGAGTTTAACAAATCCTCTAGTCATACCTGAGTTCTGATTGGATAGATTTGGGGAATGGACAAATCCTGAAGTCAGGCTTAGAGTTTTCTCCACTCAGAATTCAGGTTTAACTATAACATTTGTTAAACCTGCTTTCCAGAAGGGACCCCAGGTCATGAACTAAGTTTTGTGTGTTTTTGTTTGCTCTGAGACAGAAGGCCAAGATTATAGTCCCCTTTGCATTCTGGGCTGTTTTCAGCCAGCTGTCTGTACATGATTTCCCCAGATTCTCAGCTCGATTTGAAGTTTGGACTCTCTTACGGCTATGCCGTGAGCCGCTGACCTTTGTAATGCGGGGCTTTAGTTGTAAATTCTAGAACTAGTCCACCCATAACACTAATCACCATCACCGTGATGGAGTTCACGGTTACGTTGTTTGCCGATGGCCACCTCGTCCGTATCGGTCAAGCGAGGGTTTTTCATTTTTCCCCTCGGGGCTTTTGGCTCCCGCTTCGGCGGACGCGCGCCGTTTTCGTTATAGCCTCGCCCGACGAAGAGCGTCTCGTGGATTGACTCGTGAGTTTGCATGCTTCCCGATGTCCTCATGTGCCGTGGTCCCTTTCCACCGGCAGGCACGGGGAAAAGGTGAGCCTCAGTTCGAGGTGTGCGGAAATCGACAGGGAGATGATCGCAGCGCTGGGAGTTTCCAAAGCCGTCCTCAACCACGTTATCTTCTGCCATCAAGAGGAATCCAACTGGCCGCTCAGTGAGGGGAAGGCCCTCAAGCAGAAGTTTGACGAGATATTTTCCGCTACAAGGTACGGTGGTGGAAGCTATTTAGGGTTAAAGAAGGTGTTTGGAAGATAACGCTGTCTGTGGTAGCTTCTTTGGCAAACTTTGTTCGGTGCGTGATAGTCATCAGTTTAGTGTGGTTCGTGTTTTGCAGGATGCCAGAATAAAGTTTCACAAGCTGTTTGAAAATTCTGCTCTTGTAAATAATATTGACCTGTTTTTTATCTGAGCTCTCGGATGGAATTAGTAGATTAAACGTACATATCCACTGCCGTTTGGTACAAATATTTTAACGATACAACTAAATGTTCTGTGCTTTTGTATTCCTGGCCTGTGAGGTGTTTTGCATCCTTCTGTTGATGGCGTGTTATGGAGTCCTCTTGCTTTACGAGGCTCCACTGCATCTCACTTCTCTTCCCGGTGTCTCCTTTCCCTAGCAGTAGAACAGCTTTGGAACCGTTCTCACTTACACTATGTGTGTAGTGTTCACTTGGGGTACTTTAAAAGTAAAATCTATGTTCACGTTCTAATCCCGGTCAGAGTCTCAATGGACCCGAAGCCCATCCCAGGCAGCGCAGGACACGAGGCTGGGGTACACTGGACGGAATCCCAGTACATTGCAAGGCACTTGTATACACAGTCATACACTGGGGGGCAAGGTAGAGATGGCATTTAACCTTGGCCGCGTGTCTTTGGCCTATGTGAGGAAACTGGAGTATCCAGAGGACGCCTGTGAAGCAGGGGCAGAACGTGCAAACTCTACACGCACAGAGAGGCAGTGGGATTCGAACCCCCGACTCTAGAGGTCTTACACAAATGGTGGTGTTACCCACCGTGTCTTCCGTAAAACATATTCTGTATGATATGTAATTGTATGCGTGGCGTTTCCTTAACCGCGCACAAACCTGGAGTCGGTATCCCCGTAGAATCGCGCTGTCGCAGCGGTGTGTTTGGTTCCTACTTGGTGTGTGTGTGTGTGTGTGTCGGGAGTCTGCGTGTTTATGTGAGGTTTCCTCCCGTAGTCCACAGATGGAACGACACCACTGTGTTGCCCGTATTTTAAGATTCGAATGTGTGGGCTTGACCCAAGACACCCTGGGGTCCGGTGTCGACTCTGCGTAGCCTTGAGCTTCCTGCCACGGCCTGTAGGCTGAACGTGACTCTGCATCCGATGAGCTGTCATAGAATCTGCATGAGAACGATTTAATTTCACATAACGTGTGGTACCGTCAGGTACATCAAAGTGCTGGAGACCCTCCGTCAGCTGAGGATGAAGCAGTCCGCCGCCGTCAAGCTTTGCCAGACGGAGCTGCAGTACCTGAAGCAGAACAAGGAGAAAGCCCAGGAGATCCGGGACCTGCTGACCAGCAAGGAGTCCCAGCTGGCCGCCTCCAAGGAGAGCGTGCGGCGCATCGAAAGCCAGATCGAGCCCCTGGAGGCGAGTCTTCGAGGCCGTCCCCCGTAGCCGATGGAGCGAGTTATCTTTCTCGCGCTGCCGTGATAATTCACAGCCGGCCAGGAAAAGGGAAGCGGCGTTCTGCGTCTGAGAAGAACACCATTGCCCAAGAGGGTGACACTCTGGCCTCACACCCCCGTGGTTGTGGGTTCCGGTCTCACCCCGGGTCGGTGTGCATGGGGTCTGCATGCTGTCTCTGTGACTCGAGCGAGTTTCTCCCAGGCGACACAAATCCCCCTCGTGTTGCCCCCGAGGAGTATGTGACGTACGGTCGTGTGTACGTGTCGTGTGACCGGTCTCGTCCAGCCTGTCCTCTGACCCGTGCTACTCGAGATCAGCTGCAGGCTCACTGTAACCCCCTACTGAATTAGTGCTGCTGGAAAATGAATGGATGAGTTTGTTAAAGGTGCTTGAATTATGGAGAAACAGAAATGTGGTCATGAACACACTGGTGATTTATTATAATTGGGTGGACAGCATGCAAGCTGTAGACTATACAACTGATTGAGTTTTATCTTTTTAGAATCGGCTGATAGACATTGAGAATAATCTAGGTAAAGTGATGAAACTCGACAACGACATCAAGGCCCACGAGAGCCGAAAGAAGCAGATGGAGGAAGACAATCGTGAGCTGGAGGAGAAGATGGAGCAGGTATTGTAATGTTTTTGGCCACAGCAGCTCAGGGACAGAGAGTCGGGTGGCGACGTGGGGAACGTGGGGACAACGGGGGACAGATGGAAGTTCTCAGTGAGGTTAAGTGACGCCAAGGCTGCCCCTTCTAGTTCCGCGGTTGTGAAATTCTACGTACGAGGCGTTAATGGTCAGTTCAGTGACGTGTGTGTGTGTGTGTGTGTGTGTGGTTTTTTTTTTTTTTTAAGGTGACACTGTCGCATTTGCATTCGGGTTTCGTGTACATGGCGTAGACGTGTCACTGCAAGATGTAATGGTGTGATAGGATGCCCTGCGTAGGCTTTGTGTGAATTGGGGATTTCTCATGGCAAAGTAAGTGTCAAGTCATGAGCTAAAGTGTACCCACTCAGGACGAGCATCACCCGTACACTTTTTCCTAGAAAAGCGGTGCTGTAACAATACTTCAGATTTGGGCTTTAAAAAAAAAAAAAAGAGATGCAGACGTACGAAATGTTTTCATACCTGTACTTTTGAGTTCAGTATGTTGTGTTTTCCGAAGGAAAAACGCGAGCACGTTTCCTCTGTGCAAATCGAGATCGATGTGGTTTGCCTTTTGAATAATTTGTAGTTCACGTTAACCAGAGAAGTATTTGCTTTTAATTTGGGCATGTTTTTACTTATCTACCCACAGATAATGCACATACTTTCTGTGGAAAGAATTAAAGATTGTCGATAACTTCATGAAGTTTCATGTCTTTTTTTCTAGGCCCCCGAAGCCTTTCGCAGTTTCTGTCTGTCAGATGCACACGCACGCACGCACGCACGCACACACACACGTGCACGCAGTTGAGTGAATCTGGCTCTCCTGATTTCGGTGTGCGAGTTTGAGTCCTTCGACCAGCATGTATTCCCTCCACGATGTCACCCGTCTCCTTGGGAGAGGCTCTGTGACACAGATGGGTGGATTCGTATAGAGCTTTAATATTATTTGTTCTGTCTGCGCCTCGCACGCCTGAGTATGGTCACCGGAGTTTAATTACGAGAAGGTTGTTAGAACGGTTGGACCCGTACGTGTGATGTCGGCCCCTGTGAAGCGGTTTTGATGTCGCTGCCGTTTGGTCCAGGTGTTCCAGGGTTCGGACGAGCGGCTACAGGAGATGTACCAGAACCACCAGCGGACCGTGCGGGAGAAGGAGAGGTGGCTGGCCGAGTCCCAGCGCGAGATCGAACGGGTCGGCCGGGACTGCCAGCGGCTGAATCGGGTCAAGTCCGAGCTCCTGGTGGAGCAGGGTGTGTTCCGTCCGCCCGACACCCGGTGCCCAGACCCTCGCTCGGAAATGGTACGGCGTGCCGTTTTTGACGCGTGATATATCCCATTTGTCCGAAGCACAGGGCGTCTCCAGCTCCTGGCGGACCGGCAGGCACAGAACACGAAGACCCGAGACTCCCAGGTGACGGCCCTGGCCTCGTACCTGGAGATGGCCGGCTACGAGAGGATGCCGTTCACCGAGAGGCAACTGCAGGGTTTCCACCGGCAAGTGAAGGAGAGACAAGACAAGGAGAGCGAGGCAGTCAGCCAGGTCACGGTGAGACTATATTTGGCTTTCAGCCGAATCGTGCTCTCTGCCTTACAAGTGTAGATGGCGGTGATTATACGTGCTGCGGTTTGTCGTTTTCTTCGTGAGTCACGTGAAGATCTGGTCAATGTTGTCACCCTAGAGAGACCTGCAGGAGAAGGAAGCGACGAAGCAGAAAAGCGTCGATGAAATTCGGGACAGGAAGACTGGCCTGGAGCGAACCGTGGAGCTGAAGACGGACCTGCTGAACAAGAAGCAGCAGGAGCTGAGGAACGTCGAGGAAGAGCTGCAGAGGCTCGAGGGGTCCTCCTCGCGGCTGCAGGAGCTGGAGCGGGAGCTGGCCAGAGCGGTGAGGCCGGCGTCTTGCCGGAGAACGTCTTTGGGGAGGGCCGTCGCCTTGCGCCTCTTTTTGAAGCCGCCTCCTCGTCTGTGCGCGGCGTCTAAAAGGAGCGGGAGCTGGACGAGGCCACGCGGGGCTCGAGCGTCGACGCGCTGAAGGAGGAGGTCCTGGCCCTCCAGAAGGAGAAGGCAGAGCTGGACAAAGACCAGCGCGGGCTGGACCGGGAGATGGAGACACTGAACGTGCACACGTCGACACGGACTCAGCTGGAGATGCTCAAGAAGGACAAGGTGAGGCGTCGGCGGCGGGCGTTTCGATGCGGAAGCGTCTCCGCGATGCCACGCTAAGGCCAGTGTTTTCTCTAGACGGATAAAGAGGAACAGGTGAGGAAAATCAAGTCGCGGCACAACGAGGACCTCGTCTCCCTCATGTGCTACTTTCCCAACAAGAGACAACTTGAGGATTGGATCCACTCTAAGAACAAAGAGATTCACTCGACCCGGGAAAAGCTCATTAAACTGAGGTAAATATTAACGCCGTGTAAAGAGGGGGTGGCACCACGGGAACACGACCGCTCATCTTTGTCGGCGTGGAAGCCGTCGTAGTGCTTCGCTCGGTCAGTCCTCGGCGTCTCCCGGCTCGTGCTTTCAGCAAAGATCTGGCTTCGGGCGAGCAGAATAAGAGCCACTGCGGCACGCTGGTGAGGCAGAAGGAGCAGCAGCTAGCCAGCTACCGGGAGAAGCTGTTTGACGTGTGCGGCAGCCAGGACTTTGAGAGCGACCTTGGCAAGCTGCAGGACGACCTGGAGAAGTGCTCCAAGCAGAGAGGTGACATCCCGAGGGAAGGGGGAAAAGCACGATACGGGTAGGCCGAGATGACCGACTGACCGATGGGTAAAATTCTGATTGTGACCTGCAGTAACTGATTCTGTCACGAGTTTAAAAATAGACTTGACCGCCAAGTGTGACGCACTTCTTAAAATCGGATACCGTCGAAGGTCACCCATAATTTGTAGCAGATATTTGCCCGTTTGAAAAGTGAATCGTTGCATTAATGTGGCCGCTTAAGCGATCAGACGATCGAGACGGGCCTCGAACCCGCGGTACTGCTGGGTCTGCGCGTGTGACACCTCGCGTCCGTCTCCACGGCGCCCTCAGCCGTGCTGGCGGGCGCGACGGCCGTCTACACCCAGTTCATCGGCCAGCTGACGGAGGAGGGTGAGCCCTGCTGCCCCGTGTGCCAGCGTACCTTCCCCTCGGAGTCCGACCTCCAGGACGTCATCGGCGACCTGCAGTCCAAGCTGCGGCTCGTCCCCGACAAGCTGAAGAACACCGAGCAGGATCTGAGGAGGAAGGAGAGGAGGCGTGACGAGATGATATCGCTCAGACCCGTTCGGTGAGGCCGGGGGATAGTTTCGTCGCCGCGTCTTTAAATAGCTAAACTTTATGCAGAACTGTGACTTGGTTTTAACCAGAAAATACCCCAGGTGGGTGTCCTAGCTCATTTCCTGGGGTCACACTTGGTCACACCGTCTTTGTAAGACGTGCTGCCCGAGTCTGAAGAAATGAGCTCTGATCTTAAAGTTATTCTGACTTGCTGTCTTTTTTTTTTTTTTTGTGTCCACTTGCTCCTTTTTTTATTTGTGACCATGAATAAATGTAAAGATCATAGCCAACTTGTATGTTGTAAAAGCCAGTTAGTGGCTGACTTCCTGTCGGTGTGGTTAGTGTGTTTGGCTTACGCTTATTCAAGGTGCGTTTATAGGCATTGCTTATTTTCAGTTCAAATAATTTTTATAGTGCCTTTCACAACCCAGCTGCCCCAAGGCACTTAACAGGAGTTTGTGGTAATTAGAGTCAACTTTGGAAAAAGGGAAATGTCAGATGACAACAGAGGAGAGGAACCAAGAACTCCTCGGCCAGGAGATGATAAAGCTGTGGGGGTCCGAGGCTAACCGGCCGCCCACCCCCTAGGGCACGGGACCATCGCACAGAGAAGGGAAAGAGATTAGGCCGCTGTATATTTGGGGGTAAATTTATGTGCGGTCCATCATCTGCGACCCGGATCTCAGTCAGATCCACAAAGCTGGTTAAAATGCCGACTCTGCGTGTCGTTTTAGGCAGTCTCTGTCCGAGCTGCAAGAGCGGGAGCTTCCGGAGCTCCGGAACAAACTGCGAGACGTCAACCGCGAGATCGAGAAGCTGAAGAGCGACGTCGAGGAGCAGGAGACGCTGCTGTCCGCGCTGACCTCCCAGGAGGGCACCGCCAAGGCCTGCCTGCAGGACATCTCGCTCATGGATAGATACATGGTACTTCTGTCAGGCGTTATCTGCCGGAATGGGGCCCAGCAGGAACCTTAGGGGCCACTGCTTCAGGAGATCGGTGTTGTTAATATTTCTCTTTACGTTTTGGACCTTGGTCTAGTTAGATTTTTGGCTACTTGTGTGTTACTCGGTGGAAAGCTTTGTACTCTGGTTTAATCTTCTCGTACGGTTTTAGCGTTTTCTCCGCAAGTGATGGTTGGCCTCTAGTGCGCCTGGTCAGGCGATCGTATTTATTTTTTTTCGGCGAGGATCGCCACACCGGTCTCTCCGGACGAGCTTTAACTACGATGGCGTGCGCCGCACCCGGCTGAGAGCAGATCCGGGATCCTTCGCGTCTCTCCCGGCTGAGTCGTGATCTTTGTTCCTTCACGCAGATGGACCTGAAGGAGGCGGAGCGTAAGATAGCCCAGCACGCGGCGAAGCTCCCGGGCGTCGACCTGAGCCGCACCGTCCAGCAGGTCAGCCAGGAGAAACAGGAGCTGCAGCACAGCCTGGATACCGGTACGTCCGTGTCGGCCGGGCCCTCGGTCGGCCGGCCCGTCTGCGCGAGCGGCGCTCGGCGGTTTCTCTATCTGGAGACCGAAGGGTCTTTAACAGAGCCGTCCTTTCCTTTTCCCGTTTAAGTATCTAGCAAAATCGAGCTGAAGCGGAAGCTGATCCAGGACCGGCAAGACCAAATCCAGGCGCTGAAGAGCAGCGTGAACGAGAGTCGGGCGGAGATGCTGCTCCTGTCCGGCAGCATGCAACGGCAGCAGCAACTGCAGGCCATGAATGTGGAGTTCAGCACGGAGGTGCAGGCCCTCCACCGTGACATCCGGGTAGGTCGGGCCGCTCTGGGGTCGCTTTGCCCGGCCTGTATCGGTTTAAACTCGGGACGGTACTGTGTTTTTCAGTACCTCTGGAAACACGAGATAGAAACTGTACCACTTTATAGTATAAACATAGTGGATTTTCTTATTCGCACTGTTAAAATCTAAAAAAGTTAAAGCCGTAGCACTTGGTGGTGGAGGGTGCGGGTGACTAGCGGAAGACGGATTTTTGAAATCTTAAACCGGTATCGTACCATCTTATGAAACTGGGACGTTCGGAACGACCGACGGGAGCGTTTACCCTCGGTCGCGGCCTAGTACTCGTTGGCCCGTCAGATTTTTCGCACGCCCTAATCACGTCAGTCGTCCGTCCCCCGTTGTGGGTTCAGAGGGTTTCTTTCGCCCCGTGCCTGTTCAGAATAAGCCTTGTAGATAAAATGAGTGTCGGTAATTCAGGATGCCAGAGAGCAGGTGGACCCCCTGGCCGCCACCCTGGAGAAACTCCAGCGGGAGAAGCAGGACCTGATTGAACGTAGGAAGAAGACGACGGAGGAGGGGCAGGAGAAGGTACTCCACTTTGTAACGTGAGGCTTATTTACCTAGTTTGATTGCAACGGTCTATTTTAACAGTCCCTGCTGTAGTAAAATGGCTTTTCTCTCGTGGCTGAGAAGATGCTGGTGCAACTTTATCCAGAATTTTTTTTTTTTTGGTTCCCCCCCCCCCCCCCCCCCCCCAATTCGGTGGCTGCTCAATAATTATTGATACTGTTCAGATTTCTCAAGGGGTGCATGATCACGTTTTCTGACTAGATTCCGAGAAAATGACATGCTGTGTTCTCATTTACGTCTCTCCACTGTACTCCTGCGTGTAATAACACATAAAACGAGAGAATTTAACCTTTTTCTGTGTTTCTAAAACTATACGCTTGCCTTCTAGATCCTGATTCATGGGAGTGATGGAATGTTTATTTTAATGTGTTCGATCAGAGGTTTATGGAAAAGAATCCGTGTTCGTCTTATCACTCATAAAACACTCCATCCTGTCTAATTGTTCATTACTATGCCCTTTCACACCCACCCAGAGACAATCACGAGGTCTTCTCTTCTGACGGACGGACGGCCGCATTTGTGAATTGGATATCAATTATATGCATGTGTACATCTGTTAAATTATGCAAATTACCATACACCTTTTTGTAAATAGTTGTCACCTTTTTAAAGAATATATGTATTTATAAAAAATAATCTTTTTTTTTTTTTACTTGATTTTTAAAATACGGTAAGACCTCATTTGTATATGTACAGCTTCACTGAATAAAGTAATTAGATTTTTACTTTTCGTGTGTTTGTGACCCGTTAACGTCATCTGGCTTCCTTGTGACGCTTGCTTGAACTGTTTGCATGGTGTGGAATGAATCTGTCGACGACCCCCATCTAAGAGGAGGAGAGGCATTTCTTTAGACTCTACATTCACGGTACATGAAAGACTCCGTTATCCTGGCCTTTAAAGTGTGCCTTTTAAATATCGCCCGTGGTGAGGTTACAGCTAATACTACATTTCAATTTGCTCTCTGGGTGTGTTGAACACACTTTGTGGCTGCAAAACCTTATTATTTTGAGATGTTTTCTCAGCACGATTTAAATGTTAACGTAAAGAAATAATCTAAGTGTACTTTACACAGTGTTGTCCAGGGGTGTGGAGTGCAGTGTTTAATTAAAATTATGTACAAGGTGATCACAGCCTTGATATTAAAACGCTCTTTGAAAGCAATACGACGCATTAAAAAGACGTTGGTTTTAAGGCACATTTAAAAGTATCACATAATAGCGTTATTAGTTATATTAGTTGGTAAAACCCTATAGGCTCTACCTATACCTAATGTTTCAAGAACCTTTTACAAGTTATCTGTGCTATGGACTGGCGGCACAGCCAAACAAACAAAATCATTAAAACCTTATTCTGTAGTCTGCTGCTGCCTACGTAAATCAGAATTTGATTTCTTAACAGGAATTGGGAAGGTGACCAGACGCAGTAAATAAGGCAATGAAGCCTCGCCGTTTACATTTTCATGTCGTTGCCCCTTGTCTTTAGAGCAGTGCAATCTGCTTTGTGCATGAAATTTGAAGTTTAAAAGCGCTTAACGTTATTTAAGCGTTTAGTGAAAGCATACAAGGCCTACTGAAGTTTCTACTTTGTCCTACGGCATACGCCATGCTGTTTCCACCTGGAGTGTTTCATAAATTACACAGGCTTTATCAGATAGCCTTTTCGGCACGTGCATTCCAGGGGAAAACGTGACCCGAAGGAGGCAGGCGCGCGAGGCGGGCTCCTCTTTAAATCTCCGCATGCGCAGTGCGGCCTCGGCTGTGACGATCACACAGCCAAGTGGAAGGAGACCTCCAGCTTGATGCGAATCGGAGTAGGCCTCCCTCTGTATACACTAGATAACACATGAAACGCAACCGTTATAATAATTATTACTGGTGAATTCTGTGGTAGCGCATTAACTAAAAAGCACGTAACGTTGTACACTGTTCTAATCCGAATTACACATTTCGTGAAAATTGTGCAATGCTGTTAACAAACCACAGTGGAGCCAATTGTAAATAGCAATAATAATGGCTTAAGCCTCTTCTCTTCTCGTAATTTGCTATATACCCCTTGCAGTTACTTAGTAATACGGCAAGTCGCGTGATGCTCTGGCGCCACCTTCAGGTGTAGTAGTTTATATAATGTTCATGTAGTTACATTCTTCATCCGTCAATTCTAATTACTTCCTATCCCGTGTACGGTCTGTTAGCATGGAGCATGTCTTAGGAAGGACATGTTATAATGCAGGATAAATCAGGGATACTGATCCGTCACACACAGCTGCACTCTAAGGGGTTAAAAAGATGCAAATATTTTTTGTCAGAAAAACCATATTACTTCAGTCATTATATGCAGAAGTTTCTACATCATCCTCAAATGGCATACCGTTTTGAAATGCATATGTGCATCCATCAGTCTTCTAGCCTCTGAACCTGGTCAGTGTTGCCTGCAGCCTATTCCATTCAGCACAGTGGACAAGATTGGGGTACACTGTGGACAGGATACCAGTGGAACCTGTAGTACCAGGAGGAAGTCTGTACCACACTGTGCAAACTCCACACGCAGAGAGCAGGGGTGGTCCTTGTACCTCCAACCCTGAAGGTGTGAGATCACAGTGCTGGCCAGTGAACCACCATGCCAGCCAAAGAACAAACTTCCCATTGAAAAATGAGCAAAGCCGTAAATGGGTTCTCTCTTCTTTAAATATCTGTACGCTCCAAGAACAATGCAGGAACACTGATTAATGTAAACGGCTCTCCTTATGTCTGTGGAGGGAAAATCGAGAAGAAAACACGTTCCACGGAAGCACGGAGAGAACACGTCAACCCCACACACCCGGAGTGAAGTTTCACCATTTTGAACACAGTCTCACAGACTTGGCTTTGGTCCAGAGAAGCTGGTTCAGTACGCCCCTTCAGCCAAATATGGAAAAAATTGTTCAGTCTCTGGTTTATCCGGAACCCTCCAGATTTAAAGAGTTTACAGAGCATGGTGCAATAAACAAAAAAACATCCAGCTGGTGGTAGGTCTGAGTTACCAAGAGAGTTCAGGCTCAGCAATGCTAATAGGAAGGTCACAGGGCAACAGCAGTACAACAGCAGTGTCCTGAAGTGCATAACTGAGGGCACAAGTTGTCACACCTTGAGGAAGACACAGACTAAACAGGCCTGCTACCTCCTAAGCAGGTGGGCTAACAAAGAGGCTACTGAGGGTCTACTGCAGTTGTACTGCTGTATGTAAGTGGCCTTGGATAAAGGGCATCACTTCAGCCACTCCAATTAAAAACAGAGAAAGCTCTAGAAGCTCATTTGTATCGACGTAACTTTCTTTGCAAGATGGGAGCCCTGGGAAGCAGAGCGATGATGAACAGAAGTGTTCTGTCGGTCTAAGACCAGCACAAACTCGCACACAAGCTCATCTGCTGCGGAGCTAAAAGGTGGAGAGGGAACAGCGGCGAAGTTTAGTTTACCGCTGTCATGTGTCTAATCTCCAGTGCAAATGACAGCCAGGCTTTTCTCAGCTCCTGGGTGGTGCCGATAAGCCGGGAGCCGGAGCTGTTAGCACCAGCCTCCAGGTGCCTTCTGCCTCCCAACGACGTGTGGCTCAGTCTGCCAAAGCAGGAGCCATGAATTTTTTATTTGGTCCAGGGGGATCCCTAACCCCCCTACACCCTTCACCCACCCACACATCCATCACCCTACACCTCAGACAGTCGCTCGAAATGTTTCGCCTCATCCTTCAGTTATCTGGAATCACTGTAGGTCGTATCGTGGCAGCCAGGGCTGCTTTGCACTTTTCCACATGTCTTGTATTTCTGTCTGTAGGGACAAAACATTGCACCTCAAATGACATGCGGTGTCATGAAAGGCAGAGCTGGCCGTATTCTGAAAAGCAATATTATCATGTGCTCCTGTAGACCTGACGGAGCAACAACGATGGCATTTTTCAGATCGTCCACAGCTACGGCAAGGGGATATGTTCAGGGCTGCGCACACCAAGATTTGAAAGTGATATGGACACAATAAGCCAATGAATACGCATCGTCAGCGGAGATCTTTAACTGGGACTCCGCTTGCCAAAAATGTCCACTCGATGCCTTGATCACCGTGTTGTCCTCTACTCTATGCGGGTCCCAGGGAGGTTGCAGGCCTCGGCAGTTCCCCGTCGCTATGGGTGACCTATGTGTGGAACATTCCGGCAGTCACGTTCCAGTAGCTTCAAAATGTCCACAACGAGCTTGGTGTGCTTATGTGACCAAAGATCTAGCATTACCTGCAGACTCTGAGCTCCTTTAAAGGGGACAGCTGTTTGACTTTCCCAGGAACTTGTAGCCTTACCCCTATTCCTAATTTGTTTTCACTGCCTGCAGACTAAAAAAAAGTTGCACAAAAATAAAAACAAATCTTGAATCTGGAGCAATTGCTGCCTGTGTGGAAGACAAGAATGATAAGCTGAAACAAGCTTTATAAACAGAGAAACTAAATAGACAAACTGTCATTGAAAGGTCAGTCTCGTAAAACAGACAAATCATATGTTTGCTTCACTCCAGGTTTGTTCTTCTCTCTTTATGTGGTTTTCCCAGCTTCCTATCATGTGTCTGCTTTCTCCATAAAAACACACAAGTGGCAATCAGATCACAACAACATTTCAGCTTTTCAGCGTTAAACTTTGGCGACTGAAAATGTGTTTTCTCATGAGTATGTCATGTTTTTTCCCTGGTGCCCGAGGCTGTCAGGAGGTAAATTGACCAAACTGTATTAGCTTCCTGGGGACGGGAAGCTATTTAAATATGTTTCAGGCAAAAATAAAATTAGACGGGCCTCTGCTCAGCTGTAAAACAAAATACTGGCATGAATCTGATGAAGGGAGTCTGTGGTTTGGTGTTGTTGTTAACATTATGTGTATGTTATTAACGTGTATAAAGACCTTTTTCAGCCCTTCTCTTACTCCTCAATTCCATGCTGTTCCAGAGGAATAGAGGCCATCTCATAGTTTCAAACCTCTTGCCTCCCTTGACACTGAAAGTAGCCACCAAATGTGCTGAAATATGATTCACATGGAACTCCCCCCCCCAGCAGGCCCAAATGGTGCAGCCCTGTGACTTGGAATAGCCCGTAGGTAGGTGTAATGCTGGGGGATGGGGGTCTGGGGTCAGCCGGGTCAAGCCTGAGGGACTCTTACACAGATTATAGTCCGAGCGAAGCAGTGGGTAGCTACCACTTAATTAATGAGGAAAATATGTGAACTAGCACAGATCATACAGTTCTCCTCTAACTGAATTAAAACACAAATTGAAATCTGATATGACTTCCTGTAATTTCTAAGGATTTACAATACATAAAGAAACATTATTAATAAACAATAACCAAATAAATAATTGAAAACAGCCTTTTCTGGAATTTGAGCTTGAGCACCCAGTATGTGGAAAATTCTGCATTGTTCCCCTGCAGTAAGAGGAGGGTGTACTAATCAGCAGGGTGTCATTGGCTGGTTTACATAAGGAGCCCTGAGGTCTCTCAGGTGCCACAGATTTGCTGTTTGGTTTGGGGGGGGGGGGGTACGGAAATACCGGAATTCTTTGTTTACTTGAAGCCGGTGTTTTTATATTTCATAAATGTACTCCAAGCAGTTCCTGTATGCCTTCTCTTTACAGTTAGACCCTTACAGTAGAAAACCTAGCTGAATAAATGGGTAAAAACTGTGAATTTTACAGGCCTCTGCCGGA
This sequence comes from Gymnarchus niloticus, assembly GCA_009936485.2. Classification (NCBI taxonomy): domain Eukaryota; kingdom Metazoa; phylum Chordata; class Actinopteri; order Osteoglossiformes; family Gymnarchidae; genus Gymnarchus; species Gymnarchus niloticus. The sequence continues at coordinate 578,600 of JAACJT020000082.1, forward strand.
TCCCGACAAACTGAACAGGCAACTGACCCCCATGCAGCTGGAGTGTGATGAGAAGAGTTACTTAGCAAGCCACCCACTTTTAAAGGTTTTAAACCCTGCTGATAAAAAAATGCCACCACACAGCAGTGTGTAAAATGTGCAGTCTTCCTGCTGTGCCATGGATGGGCCAGCAGATGGTGTAGTGGTTAGGTGCCTGCGCACAGACTCATTAAGGTACTTTGCTATTGTACCCTTGAGTGAGGTGTTTAACTGGAGCTGATCCAGGAACATATCAGATGTAAAAATGGGAACAAATTATAAACGATTTTGGATGAACATTGTAGCTGGAAACAGCCTTATTTACCTCCTTCTATCTCATTAATACTGTTTTTGAAAGATTAATGGATTTATGGATGGATGGAAGGATTTATGGATGGATGGATGGATGGATGGAAAGATTTATGGATGGATGGATGGATGGATTTATGGATGGATGGATGGATGGATGGATGGATTTATGGATGGATTTATGGATTGATGAATGAATGGATTTATGGATGGATGAATGGATTTATGGATGGATGAATGGATTTATGGATGGATTTATGGATGGATGGATGGATGGATGGATTTATGGATGGATGGTAAGTGCTCCTCAGACTTTTTTGTTGTGCTCCGTCATTTCCACCCACTTTCAAAGCAATGAGGGAATAGACATCTCTCAATATGTAAGTATTCCCTTGTGAGCTTTCCAAAAAACATCAGATCCCTCTCCTAAGAATAAAGGCAGATGTCCATGATGACCCTCCAGCAAAGCCCAGAGTACTCTTCCTCTGTCTGCTTGCTCAGGATAACGGGTTGGGGGGGTCTTGATTCAGCACTGTCGTTTCAAACAAAGACCCCCTTCCTTGTCGTATCCCTCAGGCTCATAAAAGCTCCATTCAAACACGGAGATACTGGTTTCTGAAAGATCTCTGGCACTTCCTCCCTGGACAAAAGATCATACATCTGTCAGAAATCCTTTTGTTTGTACAAACATCTCATTCCACTCACATTCAGGCCTAGATAACTAAAAAACAAATCAGTCTTTATGAAGTTTACAGGATGAGTTTTTCTTTGTCAAGATAACTACTCGGTCAAGTTATTCCAGGCCCTAAATAGCTGTCAGCTCTACTGTATTACATTCATAGCTAATCATTTAACAAATCAGAATTACCACCAAACAGTGGGTGTTAAAAACCCCAGAGATGTCCAGTTTCCGAGCCCTGGCCTTACCCTCAGAAAAGTAAATTACCCATTGACTGTAAATTCTGTGTTTTTCTTTGGTTTCAGTCACATACTGAGCAAACAGGTCGTGTGAAGTCCTGTATGGTGAATCATCAGTTTGTTAGCAACAGCTGGGAAAAGTCTAAGACATTAATACTATGAAAAATGTACCCTTGGTAGGTACATCAAAGTAAACAGTGACTAATATCTCCTAGGTTTACATGGTCAAATGCGGTCAGGTTCTCACTTGGTCTCAGTGGAGTCTGAAAGCTGCTCGCTGTGAAAGAGGCGGTCGTGATTTACGGCTGTCTGACACGTCATCACCACCACCACAACGCTGCGTTGCTGTTGAGCACTGGCACGGGCTGTCCGTCCCGCTAGCGTTTTAGTGTGGGGGGGACAGAACAATATCTCAGACGAGACGTTTGGCCATGGAGCGGGTGTCAGGCACCCGAGACATGGGGAAAAGATGAAGATGTGAGATCGGGGGGCAGAGGCAGAGAGCAAATGTGAGGCCCAATTGGGGGGGGCAGAATGACAAAAAGCACTGGGAATAACATACTGCTGGCCTGTCCCTTTCATATTTCTGGCTGTGTTGGGCCCCTTGTGGATCATTGTGCGTGTGTGTGTGTTTTTCTCAGTAGTGCTCTATGGATAATGATACTTTGTTAGCTATTTGTACACATGCAGGTATATAGGAATTCTCTGGTTGTCTCTGGTCACACCTCAGTCATGTGAAGGGCCACTCCTGGGCCACTCAGTAGCCCATAGGACTGCAGCGGAGTCTCACAGCCAAGGTCACACCTGCTGGGCGGTCACCACAACCAGGGAGAAAAGCCAGACCCCCTCCCAGAAAGAAGAAACCTCTTAATGCACCCCCTCATCACCTAAAAAGAATTTGTTTGACGGAGGTTGAATGGGGCCTTTTCAACATGTTACAGTGAACAGTAACTTGATAACGGAGGGTGGACTAAGAGGATGGAGGCAATATAATGCTCCACTGAAGCTGAAGATGCCCTCCTCAAGCAGCCAACATATGCCCTGTTCAGTGTCACTCAGGAAGTGGAGGAGCACCAACAATCTCACCTGATACTTGAGTCGCATCCCCTTCGGCTGTGTCACGCAGGTGTGGCCTGTAGCTTCATTCACTGGATGCCCCCACTCCCATATGGCAGCTGAGAGGTTGTTCCAGGACATCGTTTGACCCAGTCCTTGGTAAACACTATGACCTTCATGCAAGCATGTTCCTCTACTCTGGATGGCTTACTCGCATCCATGTCACATATTACTGTATTTAATGTTGTGAGAGCTGGGTAGCCGGCTGAGAAGAACTATCTGGGCTGTGTCCATTTTCTTTGTAGGTTTGAGGTCAATTCTAAATTGTCAGAGATTTCAAAAATTTGGATACAGCTGGAAGAGGTGGCTTGGGTAATGTTGAGTTAGGGTTCGGAAATGAAGACCTAGGGTAAGGTTTAGGAAATGAACAGTTAGTGTTTGAATTGAAGAGTTAGTGTAAGGGTTAGACAACAAAGAGTTAGGGATAGGGTTTGGCGAAGAAGAGGTAAAGTTAGGTCTAGGTTTAGAAGAGTTAGGGTTAGGAAATGAAGAGTTAGGGTTAGGCAATGAAGAGTTACTTGTAGCTACAGGCTGTCAAACACCATAACAAGGTTTCAGTAAAGGCTCAGGGAAGATGCCATCTGTTGTGAGCAGAAGAAAGAAGTCTGAGTGAAACACTTGTCTTTCTGAAGCACATCTGAGGTGCTAGGTGCCCTCTAGATTCAGGCCAGCACATGCCAGCATTTTCCATTACCCAGTAAATGAGCACATTCAGCTGTCTGTCTCCCCTCATCTTCTCAAACATCTGGCAAGGTCAAGTGTAGTATCTGTTCAGTGTAGCTGTGCTATATCTGTGGGCTAGGAGGTAGCAGAGCAATTAAGAACAACAAACCTATCATTTAAAGACTGCTGATTCAAGTCGACTTGCAAACCTCAACCACAACAAGCCATTGGAAGACAGATAGGTGATTCAAATCCTACTAAGCCAAATTGCTCCATAAAAACACCCATACACTCAGTTGTACCAGTGGACTAGCGAACTGGCTTGATTTATTTGAGTAGTAAACACACATGAGCCATGTAAAGTGTGCTAATGAAGTAAAGTACTGTTCCTCAGCAGCCAGCGTGACACAAGGTGGCTTCATTGCACATTTTTATCAGGTGATGTGATTTGTTTAAAGAGTACAGCAGAACTGAAGTGTGCATATGGTTGTTTGGTGTACAGCGTCCACTGAGGCTTTCTTATAGTCATTATAATACCTTATAACCATCGATAGTTACACACACACACACACACACACACACACACACACATTCAAAGACTTTTCCTTTCACACTAAGCATTGTCCATTTCACTCTCACAGTTCACCCCCCTCCACCTTGGACCGTCCCACATCTGGTTGCGTTTTACTGTACTGAGGTATCCCAGACAGAGTAACCCAATCCCCCGGGCAGGGAGCTGATCCAGACTCTGGAGTTTGGGACTGACAGAGACTGTGTTTTCTCAGCCTGACCGCTCAATCTTTTCTGTTTCCTTTACCCTGTCACCAGCCCCAAAGCTGACCCCTGCTCCACCAGCTGCCCTTAGCATCCCCAGCTAAGGGCAGTTTTCGTCCTCAGACCCAGGCTTCAGAAAGCCATGCTTTATACAGCGATTCCTTAGGCTCAGGGCTGTGTTTGAATCACCTCTCAAGGACTGACTCCGAGTTACCCATAATTCAACGTGTTCCGGAGTAAGAGAAACTATGCTCTGAGCGTTTCCCTGCTCCATCATTGTGTTCCCGTTTCATGTTCAGTAAAAGATTCTTATTTCCTCATTAGACCTATTCAACTATAAAAAAAAACAACCTTCAATGCCAGTGTTTTGGTGTGTAGGAGTCTCATGATCATGTCTGTTGAAAGAATCAACCATATTATGTGAGCCACTTAATCTTTTAAAAGCCCCACTATGGCTGTTTGAATCTCTGTAAAATTTAGTTTATACGTTTTCTTGTTTTATTCACAATGAAAAACGTAATTTACACAATATATATGGTCCAACAAACGTGCTGTTTTGATTATAATCCGCTCTTGTTCGAATTAATAGTAAATTTCCCTCTGGCGGACAGATCAAGCACAGCAGGCTGAGTGTGTATCCCATACACCTTTTACAGAGGGAGAGGACCCCGGAGGGATAAAACCGAAAAGGAAGGGTGTGTTTTTTTTTTACTCCCCACCCCCACTGCTCAATCTGGAATTAATTAATAATGCAGTGAACCAGAGCATAAATAGGCAAAAACGACATTCTGTTCCACTTAATCTTGAGGCATTACAAGATGAAGAATTACGGTTTTTGACAGTGAGCTTCGGTCACTGCCTGGGTGAACAGGAAACCCCGCTCATAGTCCACATGTTACATGTAGCCAAGGCTGTTAGCCCCGGTGTGTGTGTGTGTGTGTGTGTGTGTGTGTGTGTGTGTGTGAGAGAGAGAGAGAGGGAGACAGAGAGAGTGAAGAAAGAAACAAAGAATCAACTTGAGTTCATAAATTGTGCTTAGACAAACAAAAGGTGATATCTTTGTGGTTGCTGGTGTTGTGTCTCGGCTGTGAAGTAATTCGGTTCCCGTCATGCGGGAATGTATGGCCAGGCACGGGGGGGCATCAGAGCAGCCGGCCGGGTGGGTATAGGGGTGGAGGGGGGAGGTTTCGCTCGGAGTGAACGCATTTCCTAAAGAATGTCAAACGCAGAACCGCTCAGCCCTCTGGGACCGCCACTGCCGCGGAGTAACTGGAGCCATGAAGCCAAGAAAGGGGGGGTCCCGCGATTCCCTTCTATCGACCCTGCGCAACATCAAAGGGGTCCTGGAAAGCATTAAAACGGACAGACCCGCCAGAAAATAAACTGTGCACCATTCGTGTAGAAGATGCGGAGGAATGTACCCACCCCCCGTTCCCCAGACCCGTTCCAAACAGGCCGGTACTTTGTTCCTTCTCGGGTCTCTGATCCGTGGAGCGGATGCTCATAAAAGCAGGGGGGGCCCCGCTTTGCTTCCAGCTCGTCTCGTAAAGGCGCTCCGCAGACACGACCCCAACAGTTCCAAGCGACAAGGGACCGTGGAAAAAACACCGGCCACACCAAAATGAATAATGTTTAGCGGGACTGAAGATATTGGGGCACGCGTGTGCGCCAAAACACTTTATTTCTTTCCACGGTAATGAGAACATGAAATCCCACCAGAGAATGCTGTGTTTCTAAGCACATCTGTTACAACAATTACCCAGTAAAATCTCAGCTCTGTTTTCCGTCTTCTACATTTTAGTACAGAACCTATTTTTCGGGAGTAACGGAACACCACGCAAAAAGTATATTTCACCTATACGTTGGTTTTGCGTACATTAATCACAAAGGTTTTCTAACGCACAAGATCGCGCGCCTCTCGGTTTGCAGTTGGCGGTTAGTAAACGTATCGGAACAGCGGCAACAGTGACCTCTGGTGGAGAATGATCGGCACTGCACCCAGAAGCGGAGAAAGAACCAACAAAACTACAGGAATCTGGATACAAGAAATCCGGACCACCTGAGAATTCGATCTTTCCGAAAACCGACACATGTGATTGCAATTATTAGCCGTAACAACAAAATATTACAGTTATTCAGTGACTAGTTTTAAAAGTCCTAGTTGTTAGTTTATGAAACATATTTATCTGGACAAACAGCATAATACTACAGCATCGAGGCTCCCATCACTGTGCGCTACGGTCGAATGGTTAAAGTGAAGGTAAATGAAAGACAAAAACTGTTAGGGGAAATCATTGATAGGAAGATTTTTAAGGGTGTATAATCTGACTCCTCAATGCCTGGCCTCCTCCTACCTAACCCCTTGATAATGGAATCTCTGTCCTTTGGTACTTTCTTTCTTCTGGGGCTCACGTTGCAAAGATGGGGTTGATTTTCAGTCCCGTGAACGGGTCAGCAGTACGAGGTCGAGATATAAGCTTCAGGGACTCCCTGACTTAATGAACATCCTGGCTAATTACCGCCGGCATTCCACTCCCTGCACTTTGATCACGGCTCACATTTCGGCCTCACCTCCTGCTCAGTCTCCACTCACATGGGAAACGAAAGCAGAGAACAGCCTGATGGATGGAGTCTCACTTTCCCTCCATCTGTCTCATTAGTTATCCCTAGATCTCCACCCCTCTGTCTCTCTAGCATGATACCCATTCAAGGGTATTCCTTGACCTCACCTACTCTTTAAAAACCAGACCGTGAAAGCAGAGGGATGCCTATTAAGCCAGAGGAATGAGAAGAAACTAGGCTGACTCTTTAGACACCTAGCAATCGGCATGCAGTCCTGGTAGGACAGGCAGACGAGAAGCTCAGAGTCCTTAGCGATCCACGAAGAACCACAAGCTTCTGTATAAAGGCTTCTCCCAATAGAGCCTGCTTCCTACTGCCCTTTCTCCACCCACACCTCTGCCACAGCAACCAATGCCCGGAGTAAGCAGTGACATCATCAATGTAAGAATCGTGATATTACGTAAGCTGTCATGAAAGACGACGACCTAGTAAAACACACTGCTCCATATTGATTAAATGATTTACATTAGGGTGTTTCATTTAACTATTTCAAAAGTAATGCCTTTATATAAACACCCTGTCTATGGGTTCTGCTATGTCAGCACTTCTGCGGGGTGTAGGCAAGCATCATAGTGCTTAATGAATCAGGGGGAATCAAATATCCCCTTAGATTGCATAAATCTAGAGTTAAAATTTACCTTTAATCATGACTAATAATCAAAATATTAATTTCAGCAAAATGTCAATGACATTAGAAGCAATTTTAAATTAAAAAAAATCAGAAGAAACCAACATGTTTTGCAACACGTTTTATTGGAAAAAAATTAATTTAAACGCTGTTACACAGCCTCAAACCATCCATATAAACTTCTCTTTACTGAAAGTGATCTCGTACAATGACTTCCTCAGTGTGTGCCACCAGCGTCATTTCAGCCTGGCGATAATTGCTGATGGCATGGGGCACTGTCATCCCTGATTCAGTACAACAAAGAGGATTTCCAGCACACCTAGGATCTTAGAAGACTGGAAACAGGGAAATGTGTCCTTTAATGAAACAAAGCCATGTCTGTATAAACAGCATTATAAAAACAGAATACAGAATGTGAGACTCCCCATTGACAAAATGAACCCAGGGACAGTTTGCCAGTATAAATATAAACAGTTTCCTAAAAATATTTACCAACTTTTTGGGACAGTTCTTCCCCATAACTTTTCCTGACTTAATCTACACACATGTAAAACACCCTATCTTTTATAAAATTCCTGTCCACTGACCATCGCTCACATGACAAGGAAATTCTGTGACTGAAGGTTTTAACAGCAGTAAATAGATGTTTATAAGGAGGGGAACACATGAATCAATGATTTAATAACAGAGGGTGGGGGGAGAATTCCAAAGGAGGTGGAACCACTGTCCTCCGCCGCACTCCTCGAGAAGACGACGACACAAACAGATGAGGATTCTCCAGGCATTAGAGGCCAGGAGTACAGCCATCAAAAGGGTCTTCGTGATCAGAACTGGACGATTCACTTTTTGCCTTCCAAGGAACCTGGTGCCACTGACCCGCGTCGTTTCTAAAGCGCCAATAAGACGTCACTGCACCGACTATTTCTGCGACAATGAAGCAGCTTTAAAGAGCCACACGACGGAGGAGCCACAGCAAGCAGACATGGTTATAGTGATGCTGGATTGGTCTGAAGGAGGTTCCTGTTCTCCCTGGGGGGCGGGGCTTGTGCTTAAAGACACACCCACTGGGGTCCGGACTCAGCTCAACAGCTACTCCTGGCATCTCATAACAAACCGGCAACGTGGTTGGAAACAGACTTGATTCCACCCCTTTGAGGAATAACACTGCATAATTTTGCAGCTGAAGAAAGAAAGGAGGAAGGAAGGGAGAGAGGACTGCGGACTTCCTGGTGTCGGTTTCACACCTCCGTACTGTCCGCTGCTCACAGGAGCCAAGGTCAAGCATTTGGACTCAGATGTTTTCAGATGGACATCAAAAAAGCAACAATGACAAAAAAAAAAATATATATTAAAAATTAAAAAGTGGGGGAGGGGGAAATATGGAAAGCCTAAACGTTTCATAGTCCACCAGTCTGTTCCTGATATACTTCAATGACGTCCTCATCCTCCATTCCCAGCTGAAAGAAAACACAAAGCACTCATGATGAACCTCAGGCTGGGTTACAGATACAGTTGCTGGCTTTTCTGGGCTGTTCCAGGCAGCTTTTTATTTTTCTGCAGTAACTGATCACGTGCATCGTCTTTCATCCCATCTACAGTCATATCCGCACAGCGTTTAGGCTAGTTGATTTAGTATGTTAATCTCTACCTCCAATCTCCTGCCACTTAAGCTCTATTGTACATTTGCTAATTATACCACACATTATATTTTCTGTATATTTTTCAAATTCTGTTCTGTCTGCTGTAACTAAGCAACTTTGCACAATTTCCTTAGGGATGAATAAAGTTCTTCTCATGCTTATCTCGCTGCAAAACTAAGTAACACAGGAAGTACAAAGGACAAAAAGAGGAGCAGGCCAACGAGAGATTAGGTACCTCTTTCGGGGTTTGGTTGTCCGCAATTCTCTGTCCTTCGAATAAAAACCTTAGTGAATTCATGGGAACACCCTGAAAAGACAGCGGATTATTCATGTGACATAGGGTTGGAGAAAATTTTAAAAAATAAAATCGCATTCCTATGAGTGGTGGACCTCGGCTTCACCTGTCTCTGGCTGTACGACTCCTTTAACTTCTTTAAGTGTGTGGTCATCTTCACCTTGAAGTGAATTTCACTGTTGTCCTGATGAAAGGGAGAAAATGCTGAAGCAGCTTTCCTCAAGTAAACGTGAATCACTCTCTGTCCTTGTCTTCCACCTCACACTCTACCATTTGTTTAAAACACCCACCATCACACTGAATCAGACTGTGTAGGAATAACAAAATCTCAGATGATGGAATCCCTTGACTCCACCCCCAGCTTACCTGACCAATCACCTTCAATTTGATATACTCCCCATCTTTTCTTTCCCCCGCATCCTGGTTCGATGGTTTTGTCTCCTGCGGTGATTAAAGCTGAATCAGGCACGTGCAGAAGCGTCATGCGGACATGGTTTTCAGAAGCACCATTACCTCTCGAACACCTGTACGTGCTCTCAACAGTCAACCCCGCCAGCGAAACTCGGGTAGAAGGAACAGTGAAGAGGCCTGCTAACTGATATTCTACACATCACTGCAAGCCATCGGCTCCCAACCTTGGGGTTGCGACCTCACGTGAGGTCACCTAACATGCAAATAGGGTCATGTTAAAATAAATTTTAGGTGTAAATAACACAGTTATACATAAAACATTACCAGTAAGGTACAGACTGCGTAGTCCTCAGATTATGAAATGAGCAGTACTTATAAATGCTACATACTTGCCAGAAAGTTCAATTCAATTAAAGTTGGGATATAACTCTATATATGTATATAGCACCTTTAACAAGAAGCAATGTCACAAAGCGCTTTACATATCCCCAGGCCCAAGGCATCCAGGTACACCATGACAGCAGGTGCTGACAGAACATAAACCCATTTCAATTTAAATTGAACTGCTAGGTACCGATTCTTACAACATTGCTTCTGCAGCAATTTCTTACGGACCACAGCATTCATAACGTGTTAATCCCCCCTACTGAAAACGTTAATATTACAGCTGGTGAAAGTTTATTTAGGCAGCCAAGCCGTTCCTCCCGGATCATCAGCACCGCCGTCACCCAGCGGGGTCGCCCCCAAACGGAAGAGCCGGAACAACAGCGCCATCTGTCGGCCTCACGGAATGTGTCATGGTAATTACCCTGGGCCAATCTGTGACATTTAAAGACCCTGAAATCTTTGGGCAGGTGTCGAGTTATATCCCAACTTTAACATTTGCTGTCATATTTGTTCAGTTAGTTATATTCGTGTATAAAATTAACAAAGAATTCATAAATTTACATTCCACTGTCTGAGGCCGTTTCCTCCAATCCTCATTCCTGTCTTCCTATCTAGTCTTCACACGCATATGACCACTTGTCTAGTATTTTTAAGCCTCTTTTACAAATTGCATACCCAACAAAACAGTAAATTAACAGCCCTGCGTTGTTTGCCCGTCGCCGACGTGCGCTTTGTACATGTTCACAGCCACTTTCAGTCTAACTGGAGATGGAGCAAATGATGCTTCAAATGAGGCTTCATTTGTTTTGAAACCTCATTTGTTCCAAAACCTCGCGGTGGGCGGGAGAATCGCGAGAACCAGCAGTGGGATAGCTGTGGGTTTTGAAGCCTCATTTGTCCCATCATTAACCTAAACCGTAACAAAACTCGGTCAAATTAACGTGGAGCTACTCAATACCGTGACATATCTAGCCAGCCCAAAACAAACAACACATCGAAACGACGCTTAACTGCCACCCAAGGCAAAAATGAGAGGAAAGAGCCTCGGCCAAAACAAACAGACGACCGGGCTGCAGCGCTGCTGACACACCGACAGCAGCCGACGGCAAATCGGACGGCAAATCAAACGGCAATGCATGGCCAGTGTGCCAAGCAGCAGCGGATAAGACACACGGGAGTCGCAGAGCAGAGTTATGGACCTCCAAGAGCACCTCGGCACTCGGTAAACACAAACAACGAGCCGCACTGGGCCTCGACACCGAGCACCAGGCGTTATCACCTGCTGGACGCTTCGAAAGACATCACACTTACCGTATCTGACATTGTGCCTACACCGAAGGTAAAAAAAAAAAAAAAAAAAACTGTTTCAGAAGACTTTTGTTTCAGTATCGGCCTGTGTGTATCCGCTCTGAGTGACCAGACTCTGACCTCACTGATACTGAGGCGGAACTTCCGGTTTACGTCAGCTTGCGTGACCGATGTCGGAAAAACGGAAGCCTTAGCCAATCAAAGAAGAGATGTGCTCCAGAAGGGGCGGGAACAATATTTGACTGACTGTGATAGTTCTACGTCTAGATAAAGAGTTTTGCTTCCAATAGCGAAGAAGCCTTAGGTTGACGCTTCAGTCTCTCCCAACCGGTTCGCAAAATAAAGTCCTAAGAGACCCCTCGCTAATCTTTAAACTATTGTCTTTTATGTCCAAGAGTTTTGAGGCTCTTCCATACAGAATGTAAGAGGAAGACGAACGTCAAAGGACCGTGTGGCTCCCTCCTTCACTAACTAGGTCGTACGTATCTCAAAGTGTCGGCCAGATTACAATTTACTTACTCCTGACTGGCTGTTAATTACTAGAAATATACTCTTAGGATCCCATCACCAAGGTGACAAAGAATGTCAACCCCATCACCAAGGTGACAAAGAATGTCAACCCCATCACCAAGGTGACAAAGAATGTGTCTGTAATCAACAAACGGTCAATCAAGCGTATCTGGGCTCCTGCAAGGACCATGACTTAAAATCTGGGGTACCAGAGTCAGAAAAGCATTCTAAAGGATGACCCACAGGGAAGAACTGTTATCGCCCCTTGTTGGAATCTGCGGTCAGATGTATTGCTACCTTCCAACGAAGATGTGACATTATGCCAGAAAATGTTTTCCAAGCATTATCTGCAATATTGTTGCAATACATGTAACGAATCTGTTCCTTAAAGTGATCAAAATGTGATATTAACACCACATAATGACAGTGACATAATGAATTGTGGAATTATTATATAGAAATATTGTTGTTGTTATTATTATTTGTTGTTGCTGTTTTGAATGCCCTGGCCAATAGCAGTATTAACTGAATGCCAACAACAGTTCTATAACCCAAGAGATTTTAAATAATTTTAAAATGGCTTACTTCTACCTTCATCTTTCACATATAAAATATAGATGTGGTTTCGTTGAGATTGCTAAAGTTTACGTAGTTCTATTTTTATTCCGCATAAAACTGAAACATTTTCAGAAGTTCCGTGACACTACAGAAGGCTTAGCATGTAGTAGTGAAACGATCTAGCATTTTGTTGCTAGCAGTTCCTTTGTAATGTGCCTGGCGTAGAACCCCCACTCCCCCTTTGGTGTTGCATAGCAGCCACTGCACAAGTGGATGGAAGAGTCTCAAGAAGGTTCTGGAAGAAAATGTGGTTATGGAAGCTCACAATCTGTTGAGCGATGCTAAACTCAAGGGAGTAATCAGAGTCGGTGATCACTCTGTGGGTTACTAATCCAGTTTCTATTTCCTTTTATAAGTAACGTTTTTTTTACATGGTTTTGCTATGTTTGCAAAACTTTGCATGCATTATGAGAGTCAGATCCAGCTTACTTAGGCACGCTATGTAGGGGCCTTTCAAGTTATAATTAAAAGCCGGTTTGGTGCTATTTTTTTTACAAGCAATGTAATTTTGTTTAAAGACAATGCAAAAATGTGGGCTTTTTTGAACTTCATCTATATTAGTCATCACTACGTACGCACAGGTGTGTGTACCATTCTGTACCTCTGATGCTTTATTTTCTGTCCCTCTGCTGCCCCCTGCAGGACAAGTTCGATTCGAATTGTGTAACTAGTCTGGCTGTAGTGACTGGTAATAGCAGCATTTAAACCAAAAGACAAATATCCTTAAGATAAAAATGTGAATAGTTACATGTTTGGGACATCTTCTGTTGTTAATGTGGAGTGTAATTGTTTTGTTTTCTGTTGTTTTTTTTTTTTAGTTTCTTTGTACCCTGTCCCCATCCAAGCTCAGGTTTAGTCCTGACAAAGCGGATATCATGATTGTGTGAGCTATCTGTCAGTGAGAACAACGACCAATCTGAAGACCACCTGTGTTAAATGGGCAAGGACATCAAACAACTGATGACCAAGGTGACCGACATGGGTGAAGCACTTCTAACAGTGTTATTGAAAGACGTTAAAAATGAAGTTGATCAAATAGGTGGGAGCTGAAGTTGAAGCTTTTACAGAAAATGAGGAAAGGCAAGGGAAGAGGAGAGGAAGCTGGGCCAGAGGGGCTTTTGGGACAGGAGAACTACACTATGTCCCTTAATTAATGTCAAATAACTTGGTCTGTGGAGGTCTAGCCATCAACTGTACTGACATTCAGTAGGAATCCCTGTCACCTTACAAAGTGCAGCCGGCTTGAATCGAGGCCCACATCTGTGTATGGGGTGTATGCTAACAGGAAGTAGTAGCTTGGTGCATCAATGGTTTGCATAAATTCTCCTCTGAATTCTGTCTACCATTGAAGCGGTTCTGAAGAAGAAAGTGGGTCCTTCCCACTACCCTTAGAACAGGCACTGCTCTCTGATCTAATCTGAGGACACGGCCTTACCCTGATTTTCGTTCATTTCCGAATAGAAAAAAAGAAGAGAAGGAAGAAAAACAAAAGAAAAGGTTCATTTACATTTAGTCCTTTTCCCCATTAACTATATGCTATTCATGCGTCATTAAGAATGAGAATTCTCAGACTCATTAAATCATTAGTTCTGGTCACATGCACCTCCTAAATAATGAAATGTATATTTTCTTTACTGTTCTAGTTGATTATTTACTGGATGGAAAAAAAAAACCAAGTAAATTATATATTGTGTTTTTTAAATTATATATTGTGTTTTTTAAATTATATATTGTGTTTTTTAAATTATAGCAAAGGTATCTGAAGGTATTTAGCATTTCACCGGGGATGTTTTAATAGTACAAAAGAAGGGTGACGACTCATAAAGCTCTTTATGATTTGTTTGTCTTTATGTCAGTCTTAGTGTTATTGTATTTACTACTTGGTTTATCCTTTAAGTGAAATGGGGCTGGGGGGGGAATGCTATCCACAGCAGAAATAGTTTGACGTGTGGCTGGTCCCTCTGGTGCTGTATTTAGAGCTTTCCCTGTACCTGTCTGGATCTCTGGGAAGGAAAGTTACTTGTTAAGAGCTGTGGTGTTCTTAGTTGGCCTATAAAAATGATAAGCTAAAAGCAAGGTCTACCTTTTGACCTGAAAACTTGCCACTTCACTAGACAACTGACTTGTAAGTCGCTTTGGATAAAGGTACCTGTATAGAAACCCAGCAAGTAGAATAGTTTACTTCATTTATTTCCACCTGTGTGTTCGCATGTAGTGAGTGTTTTTAATCTTGCTCTCCACAGACAGGAGAGAGCAGGTTGTGGGGTAGAGCCCGGGGTCAGCCAGCTTCCAGCACCTCTGGATCAATTGGGGTTAAATGTCTTGTTCAAGGGCCTAACAGTGACATGGTTACTCTGCTGAGCTTAAGATTTGATCCAGCACCCTTCTGTACGTGTGTACAGACTCCTAATCCACAAACCAACAGACCACCCCACACCACTGTGTCTCCTCAGTGGTTTTAATATGAAATTCATATGTTGTCATATATATTAAAGATCTGTAGGAAGTGCAGACATTGTATGGGGTGGGTTATCTGTGGAATATATTTTTCTTTTTCTACAAAAAAAAAAAATCGTCCTTTGGGGTATCACCAATTACCTAGCAGTGTGGCCTTATGCCTTCACATTTTGGATTCCTGTATGATTCCCAACTGTTTGAGAGGTGCACCAACTATGTATTCCACCTTCTCTCACAGTTCAAAATGTTGCACAGGAGAACTGTGATGTACTGGCATCTAGGATATTCGCTTTCATCCTCTGGGCTTCCTGTAGCAAGTTCCAGGCTCACTGTCCAATGTATTGATTAAATGAATTGTTGAGATGTGATTAAGTGTTGCCAGCCGTTTAACTACGTCCTGAAATCCATTAAGTGCTTTAATTTAGGACAAACTATGCAAGTAGAAGAGAACCGACTTGAATTTGTCAGTCTAGCTGCGATGCGCGCTCGGCCCGTTCTGTTTGTAACTCGACGGCTGCCGTCGCGCATGCGTACAGCCTCGCTAAGTTTGAAGATGGGGGGGGGAAAAAACCGGAAAATCTTTTGAACTATAGCACGAAGACAAATTAATGTAGTTTGATTCACCACCTAGGTTATTAGCTAATCGTCATTACATGGTATAACACGTTTCTATGTTAGTCGCTATCGGTTGACGGTCGCTTCTAGGCACATGGTTCAGCGGGGCGCACATGGTGGGACCCTCACTATAGCCGTAGGCGTGTATCAGTGCTGTCGGGGGACCGGAGCGCAAATTCACATACGACAGCTTAAAGTAATCTAAAGGCCTGCTTGAAGAACACGTCAAGATGTCTCAGTTACAGGCGAGATTCTTCACAGAACATGAAAAGTAAGTTGATTTGACCTGCCGGTCCATGTGGCATCTTGAAGCTTGGCCTGGAGTGTTTTGGCTGCTGTACGTAGGAAAGCGACTTTCCGGGTTATACAGAGTTTCCATGTCCCCGTGTATCTCCCGGCTCCTCTCGCACTCCAGAAATATGCGGGTCTCCATATGCGATGGACTGGCATCCTGTCCAGGTTATGTACCGACTTGGGATTGGCTCCAGTCCGCCCAAGACCCTGACCAGGACAAGCTTTGGGAAGCTGGATGAAAGTGTCCTCAGTCACGTGTCACCATTTCCATGTATCTGTGTATGTTTTAGGTATAAAATAGATGACGTCCCCTTCTCCATCCCAGCTTCATCTGAGGTGACCGATCTCAGTGACCTCATTAACAAGCTGTTGGAAACCAAATATGGTAAGGCCGGGGTACTCTGGTCATTTTATGAACCTGCTAGCATCACTGTGGCACGCTCATGTCACCTCTGTTGTGGGTTCGTGTGAAGTGTATGGACCTTGTGTGTTTCCCTCTTGCTTTTAGCCACTCACAATCATGTTGAGTTTGACTTCTTGGTCAGAGGGCAGTTCCTCCGCACCCCACTGGTCAACCACATGGACACCGAGGGCATTTCAACGGTAAGGAGGGTTCAGGTTAGAGAGGTGGTCCGGCAGACCGGCCCGGTTGGGGGGTTAGTGACCGTTTTACTTGTGGCTCTAGGAAGAGGTGGTGGAGATCGAGTATGTGCAGCGATTCACGGCACCTCAGCCTGAGGAATGTATCATGCACGACGACTGGATCAGCTCTGTGGATGCTGACATGGAGTGGTAAGAGGGATGCCCTGTCTTTCTCCCTGCATCATCAAAAGAAATGATTAAAAATAAGTTTTATTCAGTCTATATAAAGAATACCAAACTATTGGCCAGTCTAGACAGTCCATTTTTCCAAGTTTAGTGTCCCATGTAGACAGCTTTCTTCTCAATGACCATCATGAACCTGTTATCCGTTGAATCAGTCAAGTTTTTGGATTTCTCACATGCTATGTTAGCTGAGGCAGCTGCTCACCAGCTTGGTAAGTCTCACGCTTTATTAAGGCCCAGTAGTTCTTGATGATGAAGTGGACAAGGTCAAAATTTGATGCCCTTTCCAAGGCTTTCTTGGCCAGCCAGTCTGTGAAATATTTTGATGCATTGCAAGGGGCACTGTCCTGCATGAATACAGCTGCTCCTCACTTAACGACCGATGTTCTGTTCAGCTGAAAAATCCCCGTTAGTTTTCACATGGTGACGCTTACAGATTGAGAAGCAAGATTGCTGACAGTTAAGAACACATATTCAACCTAGCCTCATGCACGCTCCCTGTATAGCAGCATCATTCACATATGCCTCCAGTGTATTGTAGGGTTACCCATGCCGAAGCCAAACGTAAGATCCAGGCCTTTCTTCCCTCACTAGGCAAAAAGGCTCCCTAGCCCTTCTGACATACCAAATACTCTTCAGTTGCACACATGAATATTCTGAATCAGATTATTAAAAAAAAAAAGTGCTTTATTTCCATTTCAGCTGTTGTACGATTATACTGTACATACGATTATGCAAATTAGAGAGACTGAAAATGCCTTTTGGTGTGAACCAGCTTCACCTTCTGCAAAAATTTTGCGTGTCTAACATTCTGATGGCTACGTAACGTTTAGTATTAATTCTTGCATCATTGTTGTGATGCCATCCACATCCATATGTTTACCATTCACATCACCTTATTATTTTGTTTAAAAAAAATTGTGAAACAAGTATTTAAAAAATTTTTCTTCGGTTGGATTGGGTGGTACGAAAAGCAAGAAAAAAAAAAGATTCAATTTTATTTATATAGCGCCTTTAACAAGAAGCACTGTCAAGTCCCTCAGAAGGAAGAAACCTTGGGAGGAACCAGACTCAAGGGGGAAGCCCGTCCTCCTCTGGCCGGCAGCGGGCAGAACAGATTAATTAATACAGATAAGAACAATGCAGTAACAGTCAGGAGGACGACAGAGTATTGGATGTTTCAGTCCAGTGATCAGAGCGGGTTCAGTGGCTCAGAAGGCAGCAAACTGGTCAGTGTGAACAGCTGAAGTGGACGGAGAGCGTGGTAGGCCAGTAGACGATATGAGGATCTCTTGAATCCGAACCTCCGAGTATCATAAGATTTGATAAAGGATGCTACAGTATCACAGTCCTATATTTAGCAAATACACTAGAACACTTGTACTGACATTTAATTTGCTAAATGTAGGACTGTAATTTTCTAGCATCCACATCTAACGATACTTTTTTCCCTTGTTTTTTGTACCACCTAATCCTATATCCAATCAGATATCTCAAATTTTTAAAATACTTGAAGTAAAAAAAACTGGCTCAATACTGAGCATGCTTTATTTTTTTAAACAGTCCATTCTTAACTGGAGATTCGTCGGGATTGAAAATATTGGTCTGAAAAGAAGATAACTTTGCATGCATTGCACGTCAATGAACGTTTAAATGGAAAATACTTTGTAAAGATATGAGCACTCTGCTGAGAGCATTTTGAATCCTTTTTAAGAAAGCCTGGTAAATTAAGCTCTGCATGTTGCTGTAAGGAATTGGAAACTTTTTAAATAAGTTGGACGGAATCGCAGAAGTTGCAGAATCCAGGTTGGCCTCATGCTGAACATGCAGATTCCTGGAAGCCAGAAAAGCCTCTGGGAAATGATTGGGTGACCTCTGACCATCAAGGGGTCCCTGGAAGGGCAGGTTGAGTCTCGCTGGGGACCACTGAGTAGGTGGAATGTGGCCTGTTATTGATCCAGCCTGTCCCGTAGGATCTTGACCGGCTCCTATGATAAGACTGCACGGATCTGGTCCCAGGAGGGCAATGCTGTCATGACCGTGGCAGGGCACACTGACGTGGTGAAGGACGTGGCCTGGGTGAAAAGAGGTGAAGTCACCAAGTTTTTTTTCTACTTATTTGTGAGCTGGAGGGGCTCCTGTGAATCCACGGAAGGTTCTGGATACCTGTGTGGTCCCTTGAGTTGTGTATCTGCCCCTCCTGATGGGTACCACATCTCCCTCTACCCTCCGCAGATGGGCTGAGCTCTCTGCTGCTCACTGCCTCCTTGGATCAGACAGTAGTGCTGTGGGAGTGGAGCTCGGAGCCCAACAAGGTGAAGGCTCGGCACTGCTGCCGAGGTCATGCTGGCAGCGTAGACTCCATTGCTGTGGACCCCACGCAAACCAAGGTGAGTGTAGGGACCCCTTAACCATTTACCTTAACCATTCATTCACACCCGTTGGGATGGGGATGAATCTGAGGGACAGGGCACAAATTCAAAACTGCAAAGTTACATATTGACCAGAAGGATCTGAATAATTTAATCATCCACTTATTTGGTTTGGGGTCGCAGGGAGGACTGTAGAATATCCTAGAAAGCATAGAGGAAAAAGGCTGAGGTAAATCCTGGTTGGAATGCCAGTCCAGTAAAGGGATTCAGTATTAGGATTTTTCCGAACATGTTATATACAAGTTATCTGTACCATTTAGAGTGTACTTCTTTTATCTTGCTGTATATGGATAAAGAAATTAGTCGACACGCTGGATGTTTGACAGAGTGAGCATTTAGTGTTTGAATGCAGCTGAAATGTTAGAACCTACTTGCCGTTTACCATCAGTGAAAGTGAGTGACCTAAAATACAGGGTTGGTGTCATGCACATGCCCAGACAGCAGGTGGCAGTACAGAGTGAGGTCCCCGTAAAAAGTTCCCTAATAGATGTTGTGATAACACCCTTGCATGCATGCATGTTATGGCAGGATTGAACAGGGGCAGAGGGAGCCACTGATGCCATTTGGAAACGCGAGACCAGGCTCATCGAGGTCCTGGTGTCACGTCTCTTTAGATTTCACACATTCAACTGTCATTGAGATTTTTGTTCACTTTTCCGATGTTAAGTTCTGCAGCGGCTCCTGGGATAAAATGCTGAAGATCTGGTCAGCAGGTATGTGTGTATTTGGCTTCAGTACTTTCGCAGCTGTGCTTGAAAACAGATGTCCAGGCATGAGCTTTATTTTAATGGCTTCGCATGGTCTTCAGTCCCCACAGATAAAGAGGACGAGTACCAGGAGATGCCAGACAGACCACGGAAAAAGCAGAAAACGGAGAAACTGGGTTTGACCCGAGTAATTACCGTGGGCTGGCCTGATGACACTGTCCGAGTCGGTTCTCTCTTGAGCCGAAATGTGGTCTTTCCATCGCAGTATTGAGGTTATTAGGGGGCAGGGAAAGCCATGAGTTTACAGTCTGTTTATTGTAGGAAACACACAGTCACACGTTGAGAGGGTATTAAAGTCAGTGTTTAACCTAAACTGAGAGAACTACACAGAGAGATTTCAACTTTGCTCTGGGGGTGGACTCACAGGCAACTTACTCCATTACAGTGCAATGCATCTTTTGTTGTTATGACCGCTGTATCGATTTGATGATGATTTTTTATTGGCCGAGTGTACAAGATCGAATGTGTAGGAATTATTTACTTTTCACATAAGTGAGAGCAAAGCTTGGGGGCAGAGCAGAGTCATCCATTTATCTGGCACCCCTGAGCAGTTTTGGGATTAAGGTCCCAACGGTAACATGGTGACCTTAAGGACACCAGCACAGACCCCCCCTCAGACCCGTACACATCATGCTGGACACTGACACAAATGCAACTCGATCCGCTGTGACCGCCGGTTTCAACTTTGGCTTTTGATCCTGTTGCCTAAAGTGATGAGTCCAGGTTGTTAATGGCACACGATGCACTGCGGCGCCATTAATTTAAGGACTCTACCGCCTCAGACCCCACTGGCGACCCTGTCTGGACACGGTGAGGCCGTGTCGTCTGTGTTATGGACCGACAGCGAAGAGCTCTGCAGTGCATCCTGGGACCACACCATCCGACTGTGGGACGTAGAGACCGGAAACCTGAAGTCCACGCTGGTATGTAATATGGGGGGTACTTCCCCAAGCTCATCACTTCTCGTATTAATGTTCACCCAATGTACTAGTATGTGCTGTTAACTTTTTATTTTACCAGTTTCCCCTGCAGGGTATTGAGTAGTTTAATTAACTTACCCAAATGTTCTGCAACAGCTGGGCTGGTAACCTCCAGGTTAAGCTCTCCTTTGTCTTTCCCCTGTCCTTCCTGTTTATGGTGCTGTTACCATTATAAGACGGGCAGCAAGGTATTCAACTGCATTTCCTACTCCCCGTTGTGCCGGCGCCTGGCCTCAGGGAGTGCCGATCGTCACGTCAGGCTGTGGGACCCACGTTCCAAAGGTGGGTAGCGTAGTGATCTGTAGGGGTCACTGTCTCTGAGCGGCTCCCAGCTAACAGCGGTTTGGGGCGCGTCGGGTGAATTGGCTCACTTTTCCCAGATGGATCCCTGGTCCTGCTCTCC
This sequence comes from Gymnarchus niloticus, assembly GCA_009936485.2. Classification (NCBI taxonomy): domain Eukaryota; kingdom Metazoa; phylum Chordata; class Actinopteri; order Osteoglossiformes; family Gymnarchidae; genus Gymnarchus; species Gymnarchus niloticus. The sequence continues at coordinate 599,590 of JAACJT020000082.1, forward strand.
CTCACATCCCACACGGGCTGGGTGACGGCGGTGCAGTGGTCTTCTACGCACGAGCACCAGTTGGTGTCAGGTTCCCTGGACTGTGTAGTCAAACTCTGGGACACCAGGAGGTTCGTGAGTCTGAACACATTCAACAAAAAAAAAAAAAAACTATTCCTGCATATGCGCATTCAAATTCTTCCTTCCTGGGTACAATATGTACTGTTTTGATGACAGATCATGTGACCTTGACTCATCGTTAAGCCTGACTTTTCCCACACAGCTGTAAGGCTCCCCTGTATGACCTGGCTGCGCATGAGGACAAAGTTTTCTGTGTGGACTGGAGAGAAGATGGCGTGAGTTCCATGTGCGGTGTGTGTGTGGCATGGCTGAGAGAGCACTACACTGAGCATGAAAATATGAAATTACCAAACAGAACCTTTCATTATGCATCTGGCCCTTTAAGGGGAACTTAAGCCTGTGTTTATATCATGTGTGAGTTTTATGAGCATGAGGGGGACGCTGGTGTTAGGGTGGGCGCACACTTTCTCCTCCTGAGCTTCTGTTTCCCCACATCTCCAGCTGCTGCTGAGCGGAGGGGCAGACAACAGGCTGTACATCTATAGATACTCTGCCAGTGTCTGACGCTGGGGCGGAGGTCACCACACAGCATCGACAGAGGGCTGGGAAAAACAAGGGATTTGAGTATAAAGGAAAAGGTGTTATTTTTATGATTGTTTTACTTGTCAAATTTGTCTCACGGTTAACTGAACATTTTTATTCATTGTATGATGTTGAAAGGATTAAATAAATTGAAGAAAATGAGTTCAGTAGGTGCATTTCCTGCTCTCTGACTCGCTCAGGCCACCATTTAAATGGTGGAATGTTTCTTTTACATACGGAAAATGGACTGATGGCACATCAAATCAGGGCCATGTGAAAGACCTCTTAGGGATATATTTTTGTAATTAGAACGAGTCTGGGATGAGCCGAGTATCCACGTGGCTTTCGGTTATGGTCGTACTAGACAAGTGGCACAAGTCTTTGAGTTCCCATTAAGTACTCAGTTCAGATTAATTTACTTTTTCCAACACATTCCGCTTTATTTTTTTCTCTCTGAAAATCCCCCCAGATATTTTTCTAATTGATTTATATTAGGCATCCTGACTCTATCTGTACATGATACAGCAGTGGGGGGGGGATGCAGTTGTGCAAATGAACTGAAACATGACTCGCCCATTGAACACCGTTGAGCACTAAAATCAGTGGTAAAAGGACCAACCTAGAAGTAACTAAATGACCACTGCAACAGTAACAAAGGTGAGTGATGAGGCTGTGTACCAGACAGCATTATGGGTCAGCGATAGGAAGGTGTAATGGTCGGAACTTCAATATGTAGGTTTTTAAAGCCTTGCTGACAATTTCACAGACCAAATATTTGGGACCTCAATCAAAAAAAAAAAATCAATTATTTAATGTCAAGGAGATTTTCTGAAAAATTTCAAGAACTTGTGTCAAAGAAAAACTATGTTGGCAAAGAGGACCAGTGATCATGAATTGAATTTGCTGGGGTATTACTAATCAAAGTGCAGTACATGAAATATATTTTAATTAAAAGAACTGATTCATTTAGTTTATGTATTAGCCATTTCAAAGTAGTAGCCAAATATTTAGCATGAAAGGTAATCAGAGATGATTTTCCTATTACTCTGATTCATGTGAATGCTGCTAAAAAAATAGTTTTTTAATGCGTGAAATTATATGGGTTTTTTTTTTCTATGCTCAAGGTATTTTCGTTCTGCTCAGGGAATACAAGGTGAAATTATACACCCCCCCCATCCAGGAAGCAGGTGGTTTTTTGAGACTGTCATGCTTCAAAATGCACCCAGGTTTGGATGGAAACAAAGGTGATTAAAGACTTGATTTTTGTACAGGCCGGCCTGATAGCCTCATATAAACTGTACTGAGAACTTCTGGTCTGCTTGAAAATGGAGAACCCTGTAGTAAAACAGTACACTGATAAAGCAAGATTTTAGGGAGAACTATGAAATGCTACACAAAGGTAGTTTGTGAAAGTCTGAAACAGGTTTTCACCAAAGTGTGGATGATGAGCACGGGTCAGTGACTGACGAGAAGCTTGGTCACGTTACCAAATAAGCAAAGAATACATGATCCTTATGTTCCTCATGGGTCTGATACAAGTTCCACATACAATTTTTATTACAGGGATTAAATTTTCCATTCTTCCGCATCACTTAATGTACTCTCACATCTACATTATTTAATATGGCACAATGCAAATACAAAAGTCAGTATTTGCTGATGATTACTACTGTCATACCACATCAGCTGAATTTCAGTGCTTGCTTGTTGCTATTCATCATAAATCTCTGTTTTTTAACACTGGCGTCCACCAATTATTACAGAGCACAGGTGGATTACTAGGTGCAATTTTTCATCAATCTATATCCCACAGCCCAGTGATATTCCGCATGATACAGAATAAGGAACAGCTTTGTCAATACAAACTCAACAGAAAGACAAGGTCCTTTCTGTATACTTTTCAGAAATTTTAGCTGAGAAACGTGAGGGAAACTGCTCAGAAAGGTTACAGTGATACCCACCCTTCCCACATCTGCATCTCCGGCATAGAAAGGTTCATGGAGAGGCAATTTCTCCTGCAGGTTATCCTTTGGGGCAGGTGGTGGGGCATTAACTTTTTTAGGAGTTAGTTACTTAATGTGTATACAGATGCAACATTTTAAATGTCGTCAATTCAGTCGCAAGTTATCTAATTTGTTGCATGTAATCCTTTTAAAATTTCGGAATCTTTGTCCCATTCATCAGTTAACGTTCTTAATTATTAGGCATTAAGCGTATCAACGTGCTCATGTGTATAGTAATTTGTCTTTTGACCTTTTAGCATATCATAGGCCTAGCTGTGGTATGGCTGTATTTCCACTACACTTTGACCTGAAATGTGACATTGAGAGTAATGTAATGTAAATTTATTTCTTAAGCACATTTAAACAAAGTTTTCCAAAGTTCTGTACAAAACTAGCACAAATAAAACAAAAACTGGACACCCCATAAATAGTCACAATACAATTACAACCAGCAAAGAATAAAATAACAATCAATAATATCAATAATCAGAACTAAAAGCCAATCTATAAAGATAGGTTTTTAATCATGATTTAAAAAGGGAAATTGAAGGGGAAGACCTAATCTCTGGTACCGTTTGACCCCACACACACCAGTTTTTCGGGTTGTAGACCTTGGGGCCACAGGTAGCGTCCTGTCACATTGATAACAGCTGAACTGGTTTGTGTGTGTGTGTGTGAGATCATTTTTAGATGTGTACTCAACGTGTTGTTTTCATGTTCGATGTGATGCAAAGAGGTTTTCTGCTGCATTCATTTTGGCGAAGAACGTTGTTAGGGTTCAAGCAAATTCCGTACAGAGCCCTATTGTTTTTGTGATTTTTCTTATTAGGGTTCAAGGACATTCCGTGCGGAACCCCTATTGTTTTTGGAATTCTTCTTCTTCTTATTATTATTATTATTATTCTTTTTCTTCCCTGAAACACAACGCCCAGCCCTGCCTGCAAGTCTCAGCAACAACCAATTTGGCCACAAGGTGTGGATAGCCACCCAAAATGGGCCCATTGCCCCCAAAGGAGACTTCACAGCCCCTGTATTAGTATCTCCATAGCAACTGATACTGACATCATAGGTTTCGTGGAGTTCTGAACCAATCAAAATGCTTAAAATCTCTATTAATTTGCATAATTCCATGGCTAGCCAATCAGAATTCAGCAGTCCCTGCCCAGTTTTTTGACAAATTTGCAAAATTTCCCAAGTTTGTCTTGCATACTAGTTCAAGGATTTTCGTCCAATCTGTACATATTTGGTCTCGGTGTAATCAGCAGACCCAGCTGGTCAACAATTATCCCAAAAATCCCATGTATACCATTTGGTGCGTCCGTAGGCCATGCTCAAATTGCTAACCCCCTCTAACCCCCTTCTTTAGCAGTAGTGCATGCTTCAGTCCATTCTGATCAATCCAGCACTGCTGACGTCAGCCTCATGATCCATCCCAAAAATCCCATGTATGCAAGGATACACAGGATGCTCAGACCACGCTCAAAGTGCTACCCCCCCTCCACCTGTCTATGGCAGTATTGCATGCTTCAGCCCATTCTGACCAATCCAGTACTGCTTACGTAACCTCCTAATCAACACTACTTGCCTTGGAGGTGTCAATTGTCAAAATATATCCCAAAAATGCTGTGTGACAGTTTGCATGGAGTGTGGTTGAAGCAAGCAGTGCTGGATGGGCAAACTGGGTCAAAGCTGCCTTTGCTTCTTGCTTTACTCAGTGGTGCATGGTCATGGTGTCCCTGTTGGTATGTGTGCTTGAACCTGATCATAATCACTTGCAGTTATATTTTAAACTTTTGAATTGTACATCAGCTTAAAGCCACAGCAAGTTTCAATGTTGATCTGACGAATATCGAATCTATTGCTAAATTTGCTGGGGTGGTTTGCGAAGACGTTCCGCTTCGCAGCTTCTGTGGGATTTTTGACAGGTCTAATTCAGCTTCACCACCCTGTTTTCTGTTGAATTTATAGTTTTTATTTCCAAAAGCCATTTCACGTTCGAGTGGTTTTGTGGCAGAGCGTTTCTGTTTGACGGAGACTGGTGGAGTAATGAAATGAGCTCCAGTGGGCGTCCCTCCGGCTGAGGCCGTGAAAGACTGGTAATTTGTCAGTTTAATGCAGCTGAATGTCTGACTCTCCTGGAAAGAGGCTCAGCTGGCGCAGTGTTGTAGATTTGGAGAGATGAACGTGCGCTTTCATTTTAAACTCTAGAGAGACGTTTTCGCCGGTTTAACAGTCACCCTTCACGACTACCTTCCTTGTTTCCCCTCAACTTTTTTGTATAATTGCAAAGACCCTTTTATGCCAAGCAATCTAAAAATATATTAAAAACTTAATCAACAATAGGCTTCATTTACTGGTTTCTAAATATTTCAATACTAGATTTTAATGTACGGTGCATACTCCCGTGCGAAGCAGCAGTCAGTGACTTCCACTAGGGGGCGCTGTTACTTTTTAAACATCCAGCTGCTTTTGTTGTTGCTTTGATCCACATTGATCGATTGTTTGATGTATAAATCCCTACTCCCTTTTACTGTGTCGGAAAATGATTTACATTTTGTCCAAGCTGATGTAAAAGTTGAGGGAAGCTTGAGGTCAACCAGCATCCAGCAACCCTTGAAGGAGTTGGGGTTAAGGTCCTTGCTGTAGGGCTTAACAGTGACATTCAGGCTACCCCTCGTAATTATGCTGCCATTATAGTCCAGTCGAAGCTCCTGTTTCATTGTAATCACTTGGCTGTTTAATATTGATGCTTTTCTCTGGTACTCTTCTCTCTCCCATCACCTCCCTTCTTTCTGGGGTGTTACTTCTGGAGATCCGGATTCAAGGGATCCCCCTGTTTGTCTGCTAGCCTGCCTGTGTCCTCCCTCCCTGTCACCTGTCCATCCTGACTCAATCGTCATTGTCTGAGCCACTGCACCTGCTCTTCAAGTCGATCACCTGACTGCCTCCTCCAATATGTTTTTGTCAACTTGTATTGTTCTACTCTTTCACTGTGGTTCACCATATTTTATAAATATGGTCCTGCTTGGTATTGGCCAAAGGAGGATGGACTTCCCCCTTGAGTCTGGTTCTTCCCAAGGTTTATTCCTCTTGAGGGATTTTGTCCTTGCCATTGTCGCTTTTGGCCAACTCTCCGGGGATCTTAGGCCCTGGGCTATGTAAAACGCTTTGTGACAAATCCCTTTGTTGAAAGTGTTATATAAATAAAATCAAACTGATATGATTACACTGCTGGGCATGGGATTCAAACCTATGACCATCCAGACATGGGCACAGATTCCTAAACTACTGAGTCCTACTGATGGCAATCACAGCATCTGGCCAAAGGAGTCCACACACTTTGTGTGTAGCTTGGCTCACTGTCTGCTACAAATGCCAAGTCTGAACAAAAGCGAGACCATGTCAGACGTCCAAATATCCACCTGAATGTTTTGGTGAGTTACCCAATAATCTGAAAACATAAGAAGCACAGTATGCCCACCAACTGGATGATAATAGTGAGGAATGTTAGCATCTTTCTCTGAGCATGTGTATGACTTTCTGTCAGGATTTTGTGGTTGCATGTTGTGCCTGCAGGTTCTGTGCTTTAGACTCCCAGTTTGATAGACTGAACAGTGACATTGAGCTTGCTAAGCCCCATACTGGGTCTGACCAGTGGGGGCAGCAGTGCTACAGAAAATGTACTAGGAGTGTTAAGGTCATAAGGTCAGATACTGGGAGGGCAGTTGCTGTTGCCTCCAGGTGCCGTTGTTTCTGTGTCCATCTGAACAGCTCAGCATGACTGTGCTGTAACATTTTCAGGTTGATCAGGGGAAAGGCTGGTTTTACATTAATGTTCTTTTAAATGGATTTTGTGCCACTTCCAGTCCTCTGGGATCCACCCACAGCTGGACCAGACTTTTTTATTCTTTTGTATATCAGATAAATTCAGTTTTGCATCTGATGGGACTTGACCCAACAGCCTTCAGGTTTCATGACTCCATCCTTAAACACTATGCCTAACATTTAAGGGGTGCAATGCAGTCTTTATGGTGATTTATTAGAAGTTTTCTTGAAAACCTCTTGAAGAATTCAAGATCTGTGGTGCTTCCTTTAGGGACACGTGACAAATTCAGGATCTGTGGTGATTCACGTAACAGCATCAGCTCTGCGCTCTGTCCTTTGCCTTAGGGGACAGATGAAGGTTAGTGGTCAGCTTTCTTATTTTTGGCTCCTTAGTCTGTCCAGACTGATCTCCATTGTTAAAGAGGGACCTGGCAGCTTCATCTAAGCTGCTGGTCAGTGAAGGATTATAAAAAAAATATTCTGTGCCCACAAAGCGCTGTCACAGAATGTAGGCATAAATCTCTAATGCAGTTGTAGGGCTGAAATGTAAGGCCTTGTCCCAGGACTGGAACAACAAATGATTCAGGAGTTGGTCAAGTGATCCTTATTCAGGGATGATTCCTGTACCTGTCCTCTGTGTGGGCCCTGGACTCCAGCTGCAGTAGAGCTGTGCTACAGTGAGAGTAACCCATATGGAACTGGCTTTGATATGTAAACAGTAAGCAGAAAAACAGATCTTTCTGTCTTTGCTGGATACAGAACTACTTTGTTTGCGTTCTCATCATGTTTTGGTTCTTGTTTTATTGTTGAGTGAGGAAAGACGCACAGATGGGAAAAGTGGATGATGGACGTCGGGTCTTCTGGAAAGACATTCTGTAGCCGTATCCTGCGAGGAGATCCTGTTCCCCACAGTACTTGAGAGTTCCTTGGCTGCCTCAAACCCATGCCATGTCCCACCTTGAACTCTCCTCCTTCTTTTTGAATCCAGCTGAACTCCACTGGTTGCTGTCTATGCCAAGCCCACCCCTCTTTTCTCAGCATGATTGTACATGTCAGAACAATGCCATTTGAATGTTTTTTTTAATTTTTTTTTGATTGCTTTTTTGTGATCACCAAATACTCATTGCCTGGGTCTTTTACAAAAACATATAGCAGATCTGTGTTACCAAGAAAGTTAGCTTTGCAGCTGTGTGTAGTGAGAATGCTCAAAGACCCCCAGCTGATCCAGCCCATCTTACAGTAATGGGCTGTATGCTTCTTCGATAATGTAGTGCAGCTGCAGGTAAGAGGATTTCTTGGATAAACTGTAGTGTGAATGTAACCTTGTCTTATCAAATGTTTTTTCTTGATTGGTGAAATATGGGCTGTTAAGGATATGGTTCAGAAGTGCTTACCATCGTATAACTGGCCCTAATTCTTCTATCTGTTGTATTCATATGACTCCTGTGCTTCATGAGTATGGCGACTGATTTTGGTAAAGTAAAGCGATGTGCTGCTTTTATAACGTTCATGTACTGGTCAGCTGGACAGCTGCACTCGTTTTGGCCCTTGTGTGCAGAACATAGCTACAGGAACTGGAATGGCCTCTCACAGCTCTGTCCACCACACTGATTGACGAAGAGTTAGTGTGTAATACAAGAAGGACCAGTGGACATCTAGTTCTGTAACAGTGGGCAAATCAGGCTTCTAATCCTACGTTACATGTTACATGTGTTTCTATACGTTACATGGAATTAGTGTGGACTGGTGCGCAATGATTTGTGTAACCAGTTTCCCATTGGTTACTTGATTGGTTCACATAGCATCGGCTGTGTGTGTGAGACTCCCTGTCGAACATGCTGCCTCATCAACACCGGTCGTCCGCTTGTCTTGTCACCCAAGCACCCGCGATGATCTCATAATTCAGCTGCACATTTCTATGGCACAGTTGCTGTGACGTGGTCCCTTTATGGCCAGGAGGTGTACAGCTGGCTAAACTGGCTACCATACAGGTTGAGAGGCAAAATAATGAAGTAAAATCTCTCTCAAATATTTACATTATCTTCGCCAAATACAAAGGTTAGAGCAGACACAGACTCCTGACTGCCTGCAGTACAGAAGTTGAGGCGAAACAATGGGAAGGGTTTCTGCACCTCCATTCCCTTCACACAGGGATAACCACCCCTGGCGTCCAGGGCTTCTCTGGATCTGCATGCATGAGCCAGAAGAAAATTGGGGGGGGTGTCTGTCAGAACTTCTAGCAAGTCATGCCCATGTTTGGTCAAGGCCACCAGCCTGTCTTGCCCGTGTGAACAGTGCCGCTGTGCCGCAGCTGTGCCCCCGCATGACTGCGTCTATTCAGATGCCTTCCGCTGTACAGCCTCCCTTCAACCAGACGGATGGGGCTCTTTTAATAACTGCTGTCAACACCACTCCTGTTTGTGTTTAAGGGTTTCATGGACAAAAACCAATTGCACTGGACATGGGCTTTTCTGAGTAGACATCACTATTATCACTTGTTTAGTGAGCAGTTTTTGGGGATGAAATATATGGCATAATCACCTGACATTAGTAGCTTTTGTCAGCAATCCAGGGTACTGTCCTAGCCAAGGGGGGTCTGCATACTTGGTTTTCTGCATATCTGTATTTATCTGTTTCACCACTGGGTGGTGTGTGTGAGCCTTATTCTCTCACTTCAATGCTTTTTTTTTTTTTTTTTTGTTTAACAGAGAACCAAATATTTCTACACAGCATGCCCTTGTATGTGGAGTCTGAGGAGAACAAAACACTCAATTTGTCACGAATGTGTAAAAATATGTAGTTGTGCTATCTGTACACCAGGTTTGGGCTCCTACTGGGATGCCCTGCAATGCTTCAATGAAAAACTGCAAAGGTTCCCTGGGATCAGGTACCACGGAGCAGGGCTCTGCGGAAGCTCAGCCATCTCACCCTGAGGGCACTGTAACACACGGCTTCTCTGGCTGGTCTACGTTGATGTCAGCATTAACATAGGAGGATGAGAAGTATCAGCTTTTGAGTGAACTTAGAAAAAAGCAACTTGATGAATGAATACATTGTTCTTCATCAGCCAGTCTGCTGCACTGTGTGTGTGGACTTCACAAGCCCCTCCTGACACTAATTCTGGTCACCCTCTTTAGCTAGCTGCCGAGGGCAATGGGGCCTTGTGTCTCGGTGTTTTGGAATGTCACATAACCCCCCTTGGCATTTAGGTGCTGTGTTTTGATGTCCAAGCCTTTCCAAAATGGGACCATATGAGAAATTTACTGCTTCTGTGCATAACAGACTGCCAATTTTGTCAAGAGTGGAATGAAAAGTGAAGTTGGAAAGTCAGGAGGATGAACTACTACTATTGTTACAACTACAGTTTACATCTTAAAGCCGTTTTCAGAGCAAATTTTTTTTTTTGCTTGTATTTGTGGATGATAGTGTGTGATTGAAATAATGTCACATGAGTGTTTCAGAAATCCTGCACATTACACATTCTGTTCAGACTGCACACCAGCTTGATAACCCCTTCCATCTGGGACCCTAACCAGGAAAAGCAGCTTGGAAGATGTTCAGATGGCAGGCTGCATGGTCCTTTCTCCCATAGGACTCCCCCTCCACTGGGGGGGTGAAATGGATGTGTTCTTTTAAGACTGAACCATAAAAAAGGCCAACTGTATTTTTGAAAAGCTTCATTGCCATTTGTGAATGAATTTCCTGTAATTTAAACTGTACATGTCATCCTACCACCTCCATTTGTGTGTTACAGCACACCAGGTACACAGTTTTAAAAAGTAATTCAGCTTTTAAACATTTCTTCTCAGGCTGTAGCTCGGTGTGAGGCAGTAACCACAAAAGCATAGTCTACAGCAAGTGCTGTTTTATTGATCATCAGCTACAGCCAAAAACAAACCGGAAGAAAAGTCAAAATTAAATAGAAACAGAAGAGACCGTCTATAGAACAGCAATAAAACACACATCTCCCAAGGACTTTAAAAAAGCAGTCTCTGAAAATCCACCGGCACCTGCTCAAGTGCAGTTTCTTTTAGCTTACAATTAGGTCCGTCTACAAATAAGACTAGCTAGAAATGAGTACACACACACACACACACACACACACACAAAGGAATTCCAGGAACCGTACAAAAACCTTCCGTCTGAATACACTACAGCAACTACCGAAAAGTAGGTATAGCTGTTTGTCATCTGTTTGCATTTAAAGGATACGCTGTGTTGTGATTTGTTACATTCCTGAGGGCAGAACGACACAAGCAGTCATAAACCGTAAGAAACCAAGAGGCTGCTTAATGTTTGTCACCTAAGGCGTCCGTACACAACACAGGCAAAAGTGCTGGAATATTCAAGTAACGTTATTTCCTTAAAGCACAACATTATATAAAGATGGGACTGAAACTTTTAAGTAGTAGCTGATAATGGGGGGGCTCAAGAGCCACACAGGAAGCTGCAGATTTTTTGGACCATGCCCTCAAACTAGATATGAACAGAGACCACTTTGCCATGGGAACATGCGACAGGAAATGCAAACAAACCAAAATCACATGAGCCACGGCTGTTTGCCTAAACACGGTCCACATTACATGGACCATTGAGGGGGGAGAGGCATCACTGGACTTTATGACATACATGGCCGATCTCTCGCTGGAGGAGCTCATCCTTTCTGACGTCAGGGAGTGGGAGAGTTTCACTCACTGAGTCAAACAGGTCCCAGATCAGTTCAGCATTTAACATCAGTTCAAACAGGCAGCCAGTCACCCTACCCTACACTGCCCGTTCAGAAACACATCCGAAGACAGATCGTTTTATGTGAGCACGTTCCCACTTCACCTTCGTATGGTCTGGAATCAGCCTTGGCCTGTTTCCCATCAGTCTTCTCTGTGGTTCTGAAAGTGATGCCGTACAGGAAGACATGTTGTGGCTCCAGACCATTCTGCCATGAGGTGTTCCACCTCTCCAACCTAGCGGTCACACAGATTGCCCGGACATCCACATTTTATGTCCATTTTCTGCACCCGCACATCCATTTTGATTAACTAGTCAGCTAGGTATCAGCTACTTGGCCCACGTGTAAAGGGTGAGGAGCAAGTTGAGACCCGTTCAGACTTCAAGACAGGAGGAGAGGGTGGCCCTGAGTGACGTGTGTCAGATCTCTCTTCCCTGATACCGTTACCATTACGTTTTAACCACACAGAAACCACACATGCAGTCACACAGGGACCATCCAATGGCCCGGCCAATGGACACACACTCCTCTGCAGTCCCTTATCACACACCTTCACACAATTGTCCTGTCTGCATGATAAAGTAAGACACACGACTTATGCTGTCCCTGTTCCCAGCAGATCGTAAAGCAGAGTCCTGCCTACACCCCAAGAAGGCTTGGCAACAGCTTCTTAAAAGCCTCAGAAACGTGTGTGTATACATAAGGCCAGCAAAGATAGGAGAACTGATGTCTTTGGGGTGAGTAGCTCTGCTACGAGCCAGGGCAGAGGGGCATGGCCTGCAGGCCTGTTCCTCAGCACTGATCTGGGAGTTTGGGGGGCAAGAGAAGGATTACTTGCGCCTGATCGCGATGCAACAACCCAACTAAAGCTGCATAGCAGAAGAATTCAGGCCATTTTCTGTTTTGGAAAGAGAAGGCGGTGGATCTTTTTATAAACACTCACTGTCTGCGAGTAGAGAGACAGACAGAGACAGACACACCATAGTGAGGGTGCCCGGCCTGGTGCGGCAGTGCCCCCTAGCTCTCAGTTTCCTCCAGGTGCCTTGGCAGACAGGACTGCTGACAGGAAGTGCTGGTGCCCCTAGAGATTCGCTGGTCTGGCTCGGGGCAGAGTGGGGTGGAGCCTGTGGAGGGGGCCGGGCCATGCCCCCCCAGGCTGGCCGAGCCCTTGAAGGTGAGTTCCTGTGTGGGGAGTAGGGGCTTGAGGATGCTGACCAGGCAAAATGCAGAACCACTTTTGGGGATGAAGTTGACCTTGTTTCTATCTGGGCACAGGAATTGTGGAATCTCTTGCGGTTGCCTGGGGCTGAAAAGGGGCCAGGGAAGACGTGGTGAGAGCTCGTCATTGTTACATGACCAAACGTGGCCTCCATTTACAATTTAGCTGCGTATAACCATGACAACAGCACAGTACAGTACAGTCTCAGTGCAGACACAAAGCGTGTCACCCAGCATAAACGGACACGTAGCGGGAGGAAAGCGTGCATGCGACTCACAGCGTTTCCTCGAAGACCCTGACTCTCTCGCAGCCTTCAGGGGGCTCCCTCTTAAACATGTAGCTGTTGTTGGGCTTTGGGGATGAGGCGTATTTGGGGAGAGGGGAGCTGGGGTATGGATCTGGCAACAGAACAGCCACAGCCCTAAGCTTGACCACGATCCACACTCAGAGACCGGAGTCCGACAACACCACATCACAGCAGTTTGTAGATAAACAAGAATATACAAGCATATATAATATACATAAACAGTATGTGTTTATTTGAAAATAATTTGCCTATAACAGCTGGCTGTTTACATTCTTGTCATTTATAAAAAAAATGGTGAAATCCATCCATATGCTGAATTGGAAGGATGGTGTAGGGTGGAGGTACTCACCTTTCTCTCGTCCCTCTGTCAGCAGCTCGTCCCCAGGGCTCTCGGCCCCCGTGTCGCTGGTGACAGTCAGAAAGCTGGGGGAGGTGGACTGCGAGCGGCTGCTGCTGCTGCTACCACCTGGCGCTCCAGCCGCAGGGCATCCACTTCCACCTGGGGTCTGTGTGTCGATGCTGCGGGTACTGCTGCTGCGCTGCGGCAAGGGTGGGGGGGCACGGTGGCCATCGGGGATGTCCTGGAGCTGCGGTGCAGGCAAAACGGGTAAGGGGAGGAGGCACTGTGGGAGTGTGAATGGCCTTGTGGAGACCTGCGAACCGCTCCCTCCACCCCACTGGCCGCGGAGTCCTACAGAGGAGGCAGGCTCTGTGACCCCTGTCTCTGGAAGGCATGTTTTGGCAACACTCACAATGAGTTGCTCATCCCGCTCCCCTGGGTCACGGATAATGATCCGTTCGATCTCCTGGTTCAGGCCCTCCACACTGTTCCGGAAGCGGGACACGGTCGACTTGGCGATGGGTATCGGGACCAGGATGCTTTTGGGAATGGGCGCCTGGGTGGAGGGCAGAAGTCAGAGGTGAGAACCAGAGTTTAGACCAAGCTCGCACCCATGCACCCTGAGCCTACTGGAGCGTGACAGGAATGTGGAGGGAGGGAAATGGCAGAGCAGTGCAGAGCGATGGCTGGCGGCACTCAAGTGATTCACTACAGCAGGAGATGGAGACCATCGAGAGAGGAGGCAGAGAGATCCTGAGCATCGCATAGCTACAGAAACAGACCCAAAACACTGTTGCACAACTACACATAGGCCATGAACATGGAGTCACAAATCTACACACGCACAAAACACTGCGTCACACAGCTACACACAGACCTCAAAAACACTGCATCACACAGCTACACATAGACCCCAAAAACACTGTCACACAGCTACACACACACCCCAAAAACACCGCGTCACCTCACACAGTTACACACACGTAGACCCAAAACACAGCATTACACAGCTACATTCTGTCCTGCTGCTCTGCTCCCTGGCTGCGTTACATAACTCTGTTTCCCTGGCAGATCTCTGATCCCAGCCTGCGATTGGTCACCTCCTGGAGCCTCAAGCCGGCAGCCCTGCTAGCCCCTCGTTGCTCCCAAATACAGACGTCCCCTCAGCCACACGAGAGAGCAGGTGACCACACATCCCATCAGGAGTCCTACAGCATGCAGCTTCCTGACCCAAAAGGCACCTCTCAGGAGAACCGAGACAGGAAAAGGAGCAGGGACCTCCGGTTCTGATCCACGGTTTCAACCCCTCAGTCCAGCACCAGAAAAGGCAAGAGAAATAGGCATTAATGAGTGTGTGTCCCCCTCACCGTTCGGCAATACCCGCTTCCAGTCATTCTGTGAAAAGTCCTTAATTTTGTCCTACCTTCTGCTGTTTCTTTATCACTGTCTCTCCTATTTACTCCCCCCTCCTCTCCCTCTCTCTCTCTCTCTCTTTCTCCCTGACTCACTTTTTCCTGTAACATGACAACAGATGAGTGCATTCAGCTCTGAGAGGCTAAGGATGCCCCAGTGGACCATCCCCCCCCCACCCCAAACTGTGCCGGCTCTCTCATCCCTCCATCATCATGATGGTACAGGACCAGAGCATCTGGAGCCCAGTCTCAGCTGGACTCAGACCTGCCGAGTGGCGATGGTGCGAATCAGCAGTAGATGACAGCAGTCAGAGCCAAAGCAACAAAAACTCAATTCCATTATGACATGGAGTCCCACTTAAACAGGCACTCGTGTCCTCATCATAGGTGTACATGCATAAACAGACTGACACATACAATAAACAGCACTAACCGTACACCAATTTGTATGTAGTACATGTGGAAAAGCAATTTCATTTCAGGTTCTGCTTAAGGGTACACCAGCAGTGGCCCTATAAGGGACCTTCATAAACACAGCTTCCTAATCACTATTCCAGTGCAGCCAATACCAGCAGCTATAAAAGCGGGTAAAAGCCTTTCAGGTTGGGGGTTGACACTGTCCAGACTGAATGTTAGTGATGCTAGTAGGATGCAGTTAAGGCAACCAGGCCTAAGTGGTCAGTCTTAACATCATGAGACCCCAAGAAGCAGTGAACGAACGTTTCAGAAGCAGGAAGCCAAGGCACAGAAGGCTCCTGACAGAAGCAGGCCGGTTTCTCACACAACAGCTGTCAGCCTACATCGTTCCGGAGCCCATGGTCTGTACAAAGAGTGGGGGCCAGGTAGGGGCCTCTGTCCCCAGACACTGTGTGGGGCCACCGTGCATTCTATTTTAAACCAGCGCACTTGTCAGCTGGGACAGGCCACATCCCTTCCTCATCTTCCAGTTTCACAAAGCAGTGTCAAACTGGAGCAGAGCTGAGAAAATAAAAAAAAAAAAAGTGGGGCACCTCAAAACTTGGCGGCCATGTGACAGGCTGGCCTAATCTGATTGGGTAGAGTGAGATATGCCCCCAGATTATAGGGACAAAACAAATACATGTGCACATAGGCACACGCGCACACACGCACTATTCTCTCACTAAACACACCAGAATTTTCAGCGGTCAGACCAGCATATTCTGCTGTTAACACAAGCATTTCAAACCCTATAGAAAGCCTTACTCACTATTGTAGAATGGCATGCTGGAAAAGTGAATAAAACTGAAGCGTGTCCCCACAACAGAACCTGGAGCATTGCTAATGCACTTTATATCTATGATACGGATTTAAATGACCAGCTGGACTGAAGCAAGATAAATGTTTATTGACAACATCCAACAATGAAACCGCAAAGCCCGCCATTGAAGCCACTGAACAGATCTGGTCATGGAAACCAAGGCCTTGGGTGAGTAGAGGGTCACAAAGGTTAAACAGCAGGGTCTCCCTGGATCTGAACTAGCAATCTTCAGGTTAATCCCTGCTTTTAACCACCATACCCCCCAGGGCCCCTCCTCCCAGTGAGCTGCGACACCAATGTTGACTTAGTGAGGTTTCTCAGCATCAGCCTTCCCAGACTGCCAACATGCTGACAGTGCTCATGGGCATGGAGGGATGGGCTGGAGGGCCAATCGGGGAAGGCCAAAGCCTCCATTTCCTTTCTGGCTGGAACTCAGTGTTTACCAGCTCCCCCAGAACCCCTCCATCTCCAGTGAACAGACACAGATAGAGTCAGCTCACACTACAGCTGACTTTTATTAGAGATCACCTGTTAATAGTTCCTCTTCCAGGGAGAGTTCCTGTCTCTTAATGCTTCATAACCTTCAGATCCTGAATAACAGGAAGCACTGATAATTGGATACAGTAGTCACACAGGCCTGGATCTCCTCCTTCAAAGTGAAGGTTGTCTGAGGTTATTTTTCCACCTGTATTACCACCTGTTGTTCCAAATTTCTCTGCAAAGCCTGAAGAGAGTCCAGGGCAAACTTTTTTCTCCACCAGTGGGCAGTATTGCCAACATGACCGCTTCAGAAAACAAAGCCCAGGTTCTGGAGAATACTCAGACAGACCCTGATTAGACCAAACGATTTGTCGGTGAGGAATAATCGCAGGAGAATCTCTCAGTGGGACCAAAAACAAGCAGAAGTAGCTTAGCTTCTAAGCAGGCAGCGGTAAAAATGATGCCCAGCCTGTCCATCCAGTGTGTCAACTCAGTTTGCTGAGATGACCCCCAACCTCCTGACCTCAAACTGTGTTGGGAATTACAGGAACACTGAGGAGTCTAAGTCCTCAACCACAAACCCAAAACACTTCCTGCTGGGCCAGGGTTTGTACGAGTTCCTCTGGCCTGGGAGACTGGGTTTGTTTTCCATCATGGCTGGCCTCTTTTAGACCACCCTGACTACCTGTAAGCTCTCCTGTCACGCTCCCCTCCTCAAGACCACTGATACCTCCTCACGTTCACGTGCTTCACTCACATTCACTTTATGCCCTGATAATATCTGCCCTTCGCAGTTGTAACACAAACAAAATTCCCTTCCTGTAAATAACGCATCAGCTACAGGAATGAAAGCTTTTCTTATTTTTCCTTTCAGTCTAACACCACCCTAACCCTGACTGCTGCTTCGTCTTCATCCCCAACCCCCAACCTTTCTCTGCTCCCTGCCTCCACGACTGAGGTCACACTCATGCTAATACACACACTACTTCTACATCAATGTCATCAGCCCCTCTGAGGGGGAAGGGGTGGCTGTGGGGTCATAAAGGGTGAAAATAAAAGCTGACTGAAGGGGCAGACATGCAGGGTCTGAATCAACAGGCTTATATTCTCCTCCGTTTTCTGGCTTTGGTAGCTGAGAAATGCGGTTTAACTCTCTGTCGACAGGGATTTTTCAGGGAGGACAGGCTCCATTCCTGGGCTGCCCCGGCAATTGAACATCCAAATGAACCCGCCCACGTTGCCGTGATTAACAGCCTCTCAGGATCTGTTGGAACCAGCTGCTTACCATTATAGCTAATGCAAAGCAGAGTGAGCTGCAAAATAGGGGAGAAAACAAGCTCCCCCCCCCAATTATGGCTGAAAAGACCATGGGACAAAGGCCACATGCACAGCTATGTGCGTGTCACACACCGCAAACCCATCATCGGCTCTGACATCTTGACCGCTCAGAGCACTGATGTGATTGCCAACAAGCAGGTATCCCTGGACAAATGACATTACTGCATATGGGGGCGCACTTTCTCACAGCCCAAAAACCACATCATGTTCAAGGGGCACCTTTAGGGGAAACCAGTTGCAGCCATTTCCAGAGGCCGCATTTTTAACTCCTCCAGCTCCAAAACAAACAAGATAGGCGTGTTTACGAAAGCAGTTCCCATGCGTGGAGGTCCACTGGACGGATGGATGTAAAGTCTCTAACATCAAGTTCAGCTGTTTTCCAAATGAGTTAAAACAAAAGGATATTTTCTGCTGTAATTTTATAAATTAAGAGCACAAATTCTATGTTTACAATGGAAGAGTGCATAAAGAAACGATGATGGCAAACAAAAAGAAGGAAGACCAGGGGCAGGATGGGAACATATTATCCAAGGGTCATATTCACAAAGGGACCACATCCAGACAAACCAAATGGGGACGTGCAGAACCCCGTGGGCCACGTCTGCGACTCCGACATACCTCCAGTTTTCCAGAAACACCCTGCCTGGTGAGGTGAAGAGGCCAAGAATCAGCTCTGTTTGAGAAACAGCACGGTGACGCACGGAGCTCTGAGCGCACTGAAGACATGCAGACAGAATGAAGCAAAGCCAGCCAGAAGAGCCCCTTACATGAGACAGTCTGAACAACCTGGGGTGCCTGTGAGGTGTGCAGAATGAATGCCAAATTCATTGGTGGGCAAACAAAAAGTGGACAGTGGCTAAAGGCAAGGTGTGCTGGGGGCCAGCATCTGGGCTATTTAGCACATTCACCTTTCAGTGAGCTCATAAGAGAGAGGGGGGGAGAAAAACAAAGAGAGGAGGGAGAGGGAGACATAAGGACAGGGATGGCAGGAGAGAGAAAGACACAGGGACAGAGACAGAGGGAGATAAATGAACAGGGATGGCAAGAGAGGGGGGAGAGAGAGAAAGAGGGACAGAGACAGAGGGGGAGAGGGAGACAAAACAAGGAAGGCAGGAGAGAGGGAGTGGGACAGAGACAGGGGAAAGAGGGAGACAAATGGACAGGGATGGCAAGGGAGAAGGAGACAGAGAGGGGCAGAAGAACACAGATGGGGAGGGAGACATAAAGACAGAGATGGTGGGAGAGAGAGGGGGAGAAGAACAGAGATGGGGGAAAGAGTGAGACATAAGGACAGAGAGAGGGACAGAGGAAGACAAAAACAGATATGGCAAGGGAGAGGGACAGAGAGAGGGAGGGAGAGAGACAAAGGGGTTGCCGGCTGGATGGTACTCATCATCATCATCATCATCATCATCAAGTGCAGCTTAATGCCACCAGCTTTCCCCCAAGAGAAGAAAGGCTGCCCCGAGGAGGATAACTGGCTATTCGTTAGTGTCCATGACCACATATGTCCTGTGAGCTCTGCTAAATTGCTGTGTGGCTACATCGCACCCAGACATGTTCCCCATGGGGAGTTCTCATGACCCACAAGACACCACAGCTCCTGCTTCTGGGTCTGCATCATCCTGAAAGGCCCTTGAAAAGCCAAAGCCTCGCTAGTGCATTTTCAACATCACTATTGGTGGCTACCCAAGCCTAAGCAATGCCCCTCTGAAGAAAATTCATTTGTCTCAGTGAATCGCCTTACAGGCAGCAGCCAAATGCTCCATGATTTCTATTAATTCTATTCCTGTGATTGGCCAATGGCGGCATGGCTGTCACTAAAGTGGATGCACTGTAATGTGAACGTTCTCACCTGTGATTGGCCGATGGCGGCATGGCTGTCACTAAAGTGGATGCACTGTAGTGTGAACGTTCTCACCTGTGATTGGCCGATGGCGGCATGGCTGTCACTAAAGTGGATGCACTGTAGTGTGAACGTTC
>JAACJT020000082.1:619243-639974 GCA_009936485.2 Gymnarchus niloticus
CGGCATGGCTGTCACTAAAGTGGATGCACTGTAGTGTGAACGTTCTCACCTGTGATTGGCCGATGGCGGCATGGCTGCCATTGAATGGAGACTTGCGGTCCTTGTCACGCTGGTGTCGGCTGCTGTGCTTGCTGCGCTGGAGCTGCTGCCGTAATTTGGCAATCTGAGGTCGGGGCGGGGGGGGGGAGACTAACAGCAAGTAGAAGAACGGGCAGAGACTTTAGCTGCGGCCCCCAGGAACCCAAATTAACAGCAACGCCCCCGTGGCACCCCTCCGTGTCTAAGGGTGTTTATTTTTAATTAAAGCGCCTGACCATACTCTGCTTCTATTACCTGTCCCCCTAAAATCAAAGCCTGAGAACCAGCTTGTTGGCTGAGACCAGCAGCAGTGTCTGCAGAAGGCCAGCACTCATTCACAGATGCTAATGGACTGCACTCTTACCACCTCCCACGACTTCTGAGGTACATGCATTTCACATTTTAAATGTGTGGGAATTTACGCTCCAATATGAAGAATCCTGCTCTGTTTCAACGAGGGAAACAGCTGAGCAATTAAACACTGGGTGATTCCCGTTGCCCGATGATGTAAGGAATTAAGCATTTATAACATTAAAATATATTTAACTGACAAGCTTAAAAATACAGGCTGCCTCCAGCTCATTTACAGTGAATCTAAGTTCCTTATGTCAGAGGTAAAGCAGGGTGACAGACGTGCTTGTTTCTTTATGAAGCCCCATGAGCGCCGCCTCAGTGACCTGATGGGGAGGGACCGCGGCGTGGCCCCCAGGGGGTCCGTCTCTCACGCCACACTTTTGTTTTCATCAAACGCCCAAGATGAAAGACACATTCTTCCCACATCCTTCTGCTCATTATACAGCAGGGGATGGAGACAGTGGGCCGGATAGGGGGATGGATGGATTAAAAACGGCGGATGAAAGAACTAATGAATTAAAGAAGAGGAGAAAAAAAAAAAAAAACAGTTGGCCAGAGCGAGTGACTGAACCTGATATATACCCAGAAAAGTGGATGTCCTAACCCAAGAGAGAGGCCCATGTATTGGAATGGGCTTGAAAGGTGGAGGATCGGTGTCATGGAAACCGGTGATTGGCAACACGAACGTGACATGATAAAGGAGGGAGGCAGTAAAGCCCCCTCCATGGCTGCCCCTGAGCCACGCTCACACAGAGAGCTGCAAGTGTGGGATAACACTGCTGTGGCCTCTCTGAATGAAACACAAAGGGCTCTATTTTGACGATCTAATGCAAAGCATAAAGCGCAAGGCGCAAGTAACATTTATGGGCGTGTCCAAATCCATTTAGCTATTTTGACGGTGGAAAAAACAGACTTCGTGCCAGCGCAGTGCGCAAAAAGGTTGTCCTGACTCTCACTTATTCAGAGGTTGGTTTATTGCATGTTATGCCCAAAACACATGAGAACGGCACGTCACCTTTAAAAGGCAGCGGCGCGTGAGCTATAGTGCATTGCTGTTATAATGGCGTCTACCCGGAAAACCAGATCGGTTTTCGGCTGAGGAAACGGTCGTGCTCATGTGCGAAGTGAACAGGCGGGAGCAAATCATTTACGGGAGCACCAGTGATCCACCTAAGCCTACTGAGGTGAAGCAGGCTTGTGAATATGGAAAGAAATTTATCCCAAAATGATTAATTTTGAGACAAATTTATCTCCATAAGTTGTACTCTAATAAAATGTATATAAATTAGATAAAATAACAAAAAACGATTCATGCACTTCAAACGTGTTCCTGTGTCCGTAACGAACTTTGTGCACCTGCACGTTTCTAAAACCCACCGCTTAAATATCGTTTAATACGCCACTGACTTTAGATATGGTTTTTGTTGGTCAAAAGCACAATGTCATTTCGCTGCCTTAAAATAGCAACATGCCGACAACGTGCTCAGCCACACCTCACTTAAAAAAAGACCACTCCTACGAGTGGGAAGCGCGTGAAAAATCATTTGTTATTTTGAAAACGCACACGCTTGGCGTGAAAATGAAGAACGCGCTGGTACGAAACCAGCAAAACCACTTTGTGTCGCACTTTCCGCTGGTGCAAAATAGGGCCCATCGGCAGGGTGTGGGGGATGGGGCATGTCCCTGACCTCTTTAAGCTGGTCGGTGCTTCCCCAGGAGGCTGAGCGCTTATGGGAGCCCCTCCTCTTCTCAGAAGAGTCATCTGCCCAGGTGCTGGGAGTCTGTGGATGAAGTGAGAGGGGAGAGAGACAGAGAGGTGAGGGGGAGAGAGACAGGAAGAGAGAGAGATGGAGGAGGAGAGAGAGAGAGAGGGCAGGGGAAGATTGAGAGAGAGAGGGGAGAGGAAGGAGGAGAGGGAGAGAGAGAAAGAAATCATGTGGTAACTTTTAACGAGTCATCCACTGAACAGAAATAAGCAGAGTAAAATTGACAAGCCTGCCCATTAGCGAAGGAACAGGACAAAGGGAAGAGAGGACTAAGCCAAACCAAAGTGGCACTGTGCTGGGCCGCAGAGGGCGCTTCCTGCTTAGACACCTTGGTGATAGGTCTGCCCTTTGAGCATTCGTAAGCCCATTCATGTCAACCCCTCCCATCTCCCCCCCAGACACAGCAGAGCAAGGTCACATGCAGCCCGAGCCCCACGATGCGCGAGATGGCGAGCTGGACAGGAGGCCATTGCAAAACATCTCCAGTGTGCCCCCTGGGGGCGAGACTAAGTACAGAGTTACTGAAAGCCCCAAGGGGGGCCAGGAACACAATATAAAAAGCACACCCTGAATAATCTTCCACCTCTGGCAGACGCTGCATAAACAAGTAACTGTTAAAGAGCCTTTAAAGCCAGTAACAATGGGAAGGCGGTGAATGTGATGACAGAATTGCCCTGTGCAGATAGCTCCTGGGGGTCGTGTAAGAGCAGAGCCTCGGCATGGTAACGCTGGTCCCCCGCAGATACTCTGAGCTAGGAAGGAAGCTCCCCCCCACCCTTGTTAATTATGGGTCACCACGAAAGCTACACCACTGTGTAAGCATGTGAAGAAGATAGAGGGTGGGATGCAATCCACGACCTCAATTTCCAGATTGACACCGGGTTCTCCTTCCCGCGTCACAGACAAAACCCGAACAGCGGCATCCGGGTGGCTGGATGGTGAAATGTAAGCTGCAGGACATAGGAGGCAGACACAGGGGAACCGTTGCCCTCCGGTGAGATCATAGGAGCACCAGTTAGTGGGATACTTAGAGGGGAGACACACACACTGAACCACTTTGAGGGTCGCTGAGCACCCCTACATGTTGATACTGTCTCCCTTGAGGAGCAGGATTCCGAGCGCCGTTACTAGGCAGGCAGCCATCCAGCCTCGTTCCTCAGCCTCGTTCACGATGGTCTGGCTGGTGTCCATCCATGTCATTGGAACTTGTTTGTTCTCTAGCTACCTATTTTTTTTTTTTTTTAACCCTGGCTGGACAAAAGGGCTTCCGACGAGCAGGGAAGAAGCATCCAGAACGTGGAACTGGGAGGTAACCCAGGACAAGAGGGAATCTGAGTCAGGGTGTGTAACCACAGCTGGGAAGACAGGGTGGGGTTAGCTGCCGAGATGGACAGACTGAGGGTCCGGCTGGTCTTGATCCTGGATGGTAACGTTTCTTCCCATCACTGGAGCAATCCGGATGGCCTCAACTGACTCATATTCCCTGTACTAGTCTTGAATTGATTTTTCTGAAACCACACAGGTTGAACTTCCTGTGGACGTATAGCTCTTCCGGGTCACGCTGGCCCTGTCTCCCCAGAGCCTCGGGAATTTCCGGGAGTAACTGGCGCAACACTGGGCCTAACTGGCTTTTCTACCAATCCAAGTCCTTCGGTTCTCTCCAGACATATCTCTGCATGTCATATTAGTATCCCCCCCCCACAGTACAGTTGGGGAAATGCATTGTTGAGTCTCTTCCACTTACAGACTCAGAACCCTCTCTCCCTCCCTCCCTTGGTACCCTCACTGTTCCAGCTATTTCCTCCTGGAGAATCTCCCTGGGAACAGCTCCCAGCTCTGCTTGCCTGTATGGAGAGGGCCCAGATTGTACAAGGCCGTGCTTGGGTCGGACATTTTCATCCACATCCCATCCTATCACCAACGGAAACGGGCACTCGTGCTGGCTGCTTGTGATGGACAGCTGCATGACGGGTAATGGGGTGATGGAGACAACAGATACAGGGGGCTATGAGAACCTACAGTTAACCTTTTCAGCTTTCTTCTGCTTCTAAGTGGTCAAACGTTACCCACCATGTGATCACTGAACACAGCAAGCAAACTTTCACCTCTGGCTGACGCAGGGATGGGGAACGGGTTTTGATGTCCAAACCAGCAGAGCGGGGACCCCTTTAAGCCTGGGACATTGTCTTGCGTCACTTCCTCAATTCCCACCGGTTTAAAATTTTGAGCCAAATGCCATGGTCAAAGGCACAAACAGCACTCTGTTCACCAGCTGTGCGAACCGTGCGGGGGTGGGGCTGGGGTGCTGCTGGGCCTGGTAAGGCGAGGTCTGCCTGCAGAGGGTCAGCCACCCTCCCCCATCAGTCATACCAGAAGTCCCTCCTTGCTCCAATGCAAGTGTGCGCACCTTTATTCCCAAGCCGTCGTTTCTTCTGGCAGGTCTTTCACGGACCGTGGCATCCTAGAAGAGGTGACCAACACATCACGTGGTACGTGCCGTAAAACAAAGCAGCAAAAAAAAAAAAGCTAGGACATTTGCACATCAGGGGTTTCTGACACCACCTTGAGAAAACAGGCTCAGCAAGCCATGCTAAATGGCAGCAGTGCCGAAGGAGTCTTTACTCAGCAGCACGGGTACCTGGTTACCTCTGTGCCAATTAGCGTGTTACACAAGCGGCTCTTTGTCAAAACCATGGGGGAGGGCAAGCTTTGGCCTTCGTTCAAATAGGGGGTCAACAGCAGACACTTACTGCCCTGTGACATCACACGCCATCTGTGAACATTCAAAGTGGAGAAGCCCACCACCAAAGAAAATTCATTTTACATCAGAAATCATAGAGTTCCTAGCCCTCTTCATAAAGGAATGGATTTTTACTGGGGACCACCCTTATTCCATGTGATGAGCTGAAAATTGACAGCCATAAGCACTTTTTACGGTGCTGCAGTTTTAGTGATTAGCAGCCAACAGGAACAGTCGTGAGATAAGAACACAAATGTACAGCTAAAAGGGCGGAGTTTCAGGGTTAGCTTTCCAGAAGTCCCTGGCTTTTGCACTCTCTGGCACACAATCCAAACTACCCCAGCTGTTATAAACACCACTTTCTCAGCAAGTATATTACCTGTGTGTATACAGTGGCAAGAAAAAGTGAGTGAACCCTTTGCAATGACCTGCATTTATATAAAAATTTGTCTTAAAATATGGTCTGATCCTCATATAAGTTATAACAATGAACAAAAAAAATCGGATTTTACTAACAGCACACAACTGCGTTGTTCTTTTCCATATTTAATACATTATTCAATGATTCACAGAGGTTAGAAAAAGCATGTGAATCCCTAGGCTTATGCCTTCAAGAAAGGCTAACTTTAGTCAGAAGTTAGCAAACCTGGAATCCAATGAATGAAACAAGATTGGAGACTTGGCTTAGAGCTACTTCTACCTACAAAAAAAAGCACTCAAGCATTTTGAGTTTGCTATTCACAAGACACGCTGATATGAACCATGCCACGCAAAAAGATCTCAGAAGACCTATAATCAAGAATTGTTCCTTTGCATAAAGCTGGAAAGGGATACAAAGACATCTCAAAGACTTTAGACATTCATCAGTCCACAATTAGACAAATTCTCTATAAACAGAGACAATTTAGTACTGCGGCTAGTCTCCCTAGAAGTGTACCCCCAGCCAAGATGACTCCAAAAGGCACAATGAAAAACCCTAGAGTAACAGCTAAAGCCACTGGAACTGGCTAAAATCTTTGTTCATGAGTCTACCATACGCAAAACACTGAACAAGCACGCTGTCCAGAGCAGGACACCACAGAGGAAGCCACTGCTCTCCAAAAAAATATATTGCTACGCGCCTGAAATTTGGCACAGAGCACCTTGACACTCCACAACACTATTGGGAAAATGTTTTGGGGACTGATAAAACTAAAGTGGAATTGTTCAGGAAGAACACAAAACACTGCATATGGTGTAAAAAGGGCACCGCATACCAACATGAAAACCTCATCCCAACAGCGAAGTATGGTGGAGGAAGCATCATGATTTGGGGCTGCTTTGCTGCCTCAGGGCCTGGACAGCTTGCCATCATCGATGGGAAAATGAATTCCCAAGTTTATATAAAAAAAAAAAAAAAAATCCTACAGGATAATGTCAGGGAGGCTGTCCGTCAGCTGAAGCTCAGTGGAAGCTGGGTGATGTAGCAGGACAATGACCCTAAACATTGAAGGAAATCCACTACAGAATGCCTTCCAAAAAGGAAAATTTGCCTTTTGGACCGGCCCAATGGAATGACCTCAAGAGAGCTGTTCACACCAGACATCCTAAGAATACAGCTGAGCTGAAGCAGTCCTGTAAAGAAGAATGGTCCAAAATTCCTCCTGAACGTTGTGCAGGTCTAATCTGCAGCTATTAGAAGCACTTGGTTGAGGTTATTGCGGCCAAAGGAGGTTCGACCAGTTATTAAATCTAAGGGTTTACTTACTTTTTCCACCAGCACCGTGAATGTTTAATGGGTGTGTACAACAAAGAAATGAAAGATTGTAACTGTTTGTGTGTTATTACTTTAAGCATATTATGTTTGCCTATGCTTGTGACTTAGATGAAGATCAGATCACATTTTTTGACCAATTAATGCAGAAAACCAGGTAATTCCAAAGGGTTCACTTAATTTTTCTTGCCACTGTATTAGTACAAGATCCACTTCATCACTGGCAATCCATTAAACAGTTTTACAAAAGTCTGGTCTACATCTCATGGTGCAAGCTCTTCACTTTGGACCGGTAATCTCTCGAAAGGCTACCATTCAATTCCCAGGGCCCTGTTGTCAGTCATTACCATAAAAGTGTCTCTTCAGGTGACACCTGCCAAATCGTTCCACAAAACACCTAGGTCCTGACTGCTGCTGTGCTCACGGTGCTCTCTCTCCCACATACTGGGAATGCGGTTTGCCAGCAGAGCGACACTTTCCTTGACACTGACAGCATGGCCGAATGTCCCCTAAACATCCTAGACCCTTCCTCTTGTGCTGGACTCAAACACAGGTTTCCACAGGGAGTTATAAAACGCCACCATACTGCCCATTGTATGTATGTGTGAGCAGTCTCACATTTCACCCAGAGACTGCCTGGGCAGAAGTGCGGGCTAACTAGAAGGGCTCTGAGGGGCTGCCCTTTCCAGTTCTGGGGCCACTCCTGCAGACTGCTCAGCTCTGTGCTTCACCTGACCAGGGGCTGGGGGTGTGAGGGTTCAGGAGCCTACAGAGCCTTCTACAAAAAGCTAAACACACACGCCAAACTCATTCTCTCTAGTCTGGGAGTCAAATCAAGTTTCAACCTACTTCATTAATGAAACTACACTGCTCACACTGTCTCTATATCCTGAATGCTATTTGCCAGACTGAAATAGTTTATCACAACTGAATTCACTTGTGTTTCACTGTTTATCCTTACAATGAGTAAGGCTGATCAATGGTGTTAAGTCCTGGGCTAATTTACCACCTAAAGGACTGCATTGAGTAACATTTCCCACAACGCTAATGCAAGCGTGTGCGTGTGTGTGCACATGAAATCTGCTGAGCAAAGCGACCGTCAAGGGCTTCACTGTGCGAGCTGCTTTATTAGTGTTATTTGTTTGGTCGCCAGGCACACCAGTGTACCACCATGGCAACTAGCACGTCACACGGGTCTAGTTGTTTTTGGCAGGAGGCTCCCAGGACCGAACTCTGCGAATGTCTTCAAAATTCCACAATCTCAGTCACAGTGTTGTGTTTTTATGGCCTTTGGTGGCAGGAAGGGCATAGAGAGCCAGCGCCTGGAGGGCATTTGAGGTCAGACAAGAGGAATCAGATCCACAGTGGCAGCCCCTAGACGTCCGAGGACGTTGCCGGCATGGCAACAGCCCCCTGGGAAGAGGCTCCACACCCAGTCAGTGGCCAAATCTGACAGAGGGCCTGATCTTGACAACACCTGCACAAGTGTGCAGAAGGCTGAGACAGTGAGCAAGATCAAAGTCTAGGTTCGGCAGCCAATTGCACACACACACACACACACACACACACACACACACACACACACACACACACACACACACACACACACACACACACACAGTTCTTCCACAGACTTTCACTGTCGCATTTTATCTGATGAATTGTTTCTAATTCCCCCCAAATGAAACTCTGCGGACTACCGATCAAACTTTCTTCAAATGAGCAGTGTTTATCTGCTTTTCCATTCGGGGGGGTGCAGGGGGCGGGCAAAACCTGTCTGTCCCACATGCACGGGCAGGGAACCCATAAAGAGGGTGAAAAAAGGAGCAGGAGGAGGAAGAGGAGGATAAAAGCTGAGAGGTGAAGGCGAGTCAGAAGAAGCTGCCGGAAAAGGCACAGCACTGCTGGCAAAATCCAGGGAGAGCAAATAGAAAGACAAACAGCCCCCAGCCTCCCAGGAGACTCAAGAGGGGGAAAAAAAATCTGCCTTTTAAAACTTAACAATGCTTTAGGCAACGGCTCGGGGGGCCGTGGGTGGGCACTGCTTTAACCGAAAGGGGGACAGATATAGAGACATGGGGAAAACGCTCTGGGAAAGAATGCAGCTATCGGCCTGGCCCAGGACCAGGCTCACCAGAAAAACGCCCCGGCATCCGCTCGTCTCTCAGCAATGCAGGCCTCCTCCACCCTTCCTTTCCATCTGTCCCGAGGCTCCCTCCCTCCCATTCCCTACTTCTCCTCTCTCCATCTCCCTTTCAGTCCCTTACTCTGACCATCCCTGGTCTGCATCATGGACGCTTCTAACCTTCACAGATCAACCTTGGTAGAGAGCGCTCTGCGAATGTCTTCCAACACACACACACACACACACACACACACACACACACACTCTTCAGCCAAACTACCACAACACTCTAAAGGTGAACACATTTTACGTAGCTAGCAAACAAGGGGAAAAAATGATACATTGCAAAGCACCAAAATCACTTCCGAAAGTTCACAAATGTAACTGATACAGACATGCTAGATCCAAGGCTGCAGCCATCCCTAAGCAGAGCAATGACTTGAGCCTGGAAACATTTGGCATCTACATAGTTTAGGCACCAAACCTGCTGCTTCTCCTATGTAAGTTATACAACTTTTCGTAAGAGAGTAATAGGTTCCATCAGTCCTTTCGGGTCATTGACTAAAATCTGTGAACAGTAACAGACTCACTCTGGGACAAGGGCACAGACAGGCCCCAGCACCGCTTCCCACACACCACCCTCGCTCCCCTCTCATCACTCCTACATGCTTCTCTGCCCCCAGCGTGTGTGGGCTGACACAGCCAGGCTCACCTGGGTGGACTTGTCCCGCATGCAGGGCGCGCAGTGGGCGTGGCTCCCATCCCGAGGCCAGTGTCCTGACAGGTAGGGCCCGGCGAGTGCATCCAGTGAGGAGGTCCGTCGGATGCTGGAGGAGGAGCAGCACAGGGGAGAGGCTGGTGGAACCCGTGGCTTCTCTGCAGGGGTAGGGGGGATGGGAGGAGAGAGTGGAAGAGGATTTTAGCAGAATTCACACTCGTGTGCATCTTCAAACACTTTAAAGCACTCTGAGTCCTGTCACAGTATTGCAGGAAGGCAGCTGCTGGCTCAAAACACAAGGAAGGGCTTTGTGGCAGACAAGCCCATCAACTTGTCTGGTCTTGGGCTTGTAGCAGAATATGCACCCCGCCTACGTTTCAAGATCGGGGGGCACTAGCCCTGGCTTGGAGTAAGAAGCCTACTAGTCTTGACCAACATTCTGTGAGACTCTGATGGCAGTTACCACCACCGCCCCCAGCCCCCATTCCTCATCCGTTGATTTTTCAAGCTCTTCCGCAAACAAATATGCACCAGGCTCTCCTTTTCCTCTCTCTATCACAGGTTCTGCATGAAGCCCATCCCCACAAAATGACACCTTCGCCCTGGCAGCCCGACAGATGCACAGGAACAGCGCAGCCACTCCTCAGCCCACCACCTTGCAACTCGCTCCTGGCAAACGTGAGACTGTGCTTTCTGACCGGCCCGGTGTCTGTTGGCTTCTTTTCAAATCTCCTCCCCCAACAGGAATCAGAAAATGGGGAAAATTCTTGCTTAAAAAATTAGTTCCTTTATCCCCAACAGCTGATTCCATACATTGAACACTGGTAGACAGAAGACCCTCCTTTCAAATGTAACGTTGACGAACTGGGAATGTCCGCAAGTGAAATTAAACAAATCTGCGGAGATAAAGCATGCTGTAAACACCCCCTGGGTGGCTTGAGGACCCAAAAAAAAAAAAAAAAAAAAAAGGCTGCTTGAGTGGATTTATTGGTACATTTCTATTCCTTAGAAAAGAAAAGAAAGCCCAAAATACAGGCACAAAAAAAAAAAAAAAAATCACAGCTGCCATTACAGTGCGACCAACCCTGGGCCCATGTTGAGAGGCCTTTCTCCCAGTGGCAAAGAGCATACCAATGGGGAACCTGAGCTCAGGGACAGTCAACTAGGACAAGCACAAAGGCTGTGACTTCCATCACACGCACAGGACCCTCCCGGTATATCTACCACTTGAAGCTTCTGACGAGGATTCGCTCCCGACCAGTTGCCACGATGATAGCGAGGCCGCCAGCAGTACGTACGGTGTATAATCCACCATATGTAATCAACGCCACAGGAATCCCAGCTTCCCCCCTCTGACTGCCGTGTAAAAACGCCAGTTTTGCCAGTGGTAGAACTGGGCTGAGGGATCACTTCTAAGTGTGAATATATTTCACAGACAAAATGGACACAGCCTCATCCACAGGTGATCATTTTTTAAACTTAACTATGATGAGGACATCCAAAAGAAAACACACTGTTCTCCAATGTAGTAACAGCTGCAGCTGAACCGAAGGTCTCTCCTAATAGACACCAAATTATAAAAAAGGCTAAATTCAACTCTCAATATTGTGTTGCTGAGACAAAGGAAGTATTGCACTCATGAGATTAGGCATCTTCTTCAGCTGGGGACTGCATAATAAAGGTTCTCAGAGTTATCAATAATAAATCTCTAACTATTCAGAGTAGACATGTTCCAGCACTGTGTTGATTCTGATCTGGTTTCAACATCTTTAAGGGAAAGGGAAGAGATGATAAGTTACTACAACAAAGGAGGACCTCGTTCGAAACAGAACACCAATGGAAGGCTACCATGCATTGCTTTGAAATGTATCTGTGAAAAACACCACATTCTAGGAGTCACAGTCTACTGATCACAGACCAGCTCCAACACTTTTATGACAAGTGTGTTATCTCCTCTGCTTCTCACAAGGAGGAAGGCTGTTTTGTCTACAGTCCTGTGCTTTCCACTTAAAACACTTCACTTGTCTTACTCATTTCAAAGGTAAAGGTCAAAATAAATGTCAGAAGTAAAATATTCAAGCCAATTCTCATTTCTCAAGCATTTTCGTTGTGCTCGTCTTTGTCTGTTTCTTCCATTTTACATTCTAACTACCAGAATTAAGACATTTTTATACCCCACTGCATTCACCTGGAGTCAGCAGGAGAAGAAATTAATTATTCTTTACTATGGCAATAACTGAAGAGTACTACAGAAGAAGAGGCATACTTCACCATACTGGAGGAAAGGAGGGTACAGCATACAAGAACAATTAAAGAAAAATCACATGCAGGAATACTGGAGAATGTTTTAATTTTTCTTTGAATTACCAGGAGTTGGTACCAGGAGTTGAACCGAAGTGCAGGACCCTTGACACTTAAACAACCAACCGAGTCCTGAGACCATAATAAAGGTCAGGAATGAGGACCTTGTGCTATTGAACATGAGAACCTGTAGCTGCATTCTAGTATCAGCCAGTGACATGGTGGTTAAGACTAACGAGGAATCCTACAGTCTACGTGAGAGAAAGGCAACTGACCTTCGGAATCAGACGTATACAATTTTTAAGCAGATTCGGATAAAAGTGAGGGGAGCAACAAGCATGTTTAAGGTAAACGTCCTGAGATAACCCCACAGATGGCAGGAAGTGTTCTGTTTATAAATGTTTGTGGGCTTGGAATCATTTCATGGGTGGAGTTAATTATTCAGTAGATTTTTTTTTTTCCATTTTTAAATCAAACAAGTCAGAACAATAATGAAAATATAAAATGAGGTTTTTTGAAAACGAGAGACATTGGCAGGATTGAAAAATAAGAAACAGGCACTCTTTCTCTCTCACACACAGACACCTGTTTGCCCAACACTGCTTCACATTACCTCTCAGAATAAATCAGAACAACACCACAAAACTGAACAAACACATTTGAAGGAGCAAAAATAGCCACACATGCATGCAAAGGCTTCCAGAAGCAACAAGCACAAAAACACAGGTGAGCAGAGGTATAGCTGAACGAGTCCACTATGATGCTCTGGGGTCCTCGAGACCGCCACATAAATCATCAATAACCGACGGTGCAGGCCACACGAAACCCACTCAGCTCTCCTGGGAGATGGGTAGAAGGGAGGGCCCGGAGCACGTCACTGGCAGGAACAGCGCTTTCCCTCTGAAGCCAGCGGGGCAGGAAGCCTGGCGCTGGCATCACCGTGCCCTGACCTGCCCTGTCCCGTCCCGTTCCCATCACCACCCCATCACTGATGCGTATCGCTTCTTCCTATCCTTTCACCACCCCGGCACCACTCACACTTACTCACTTGCTTGGTGGACACCCTCACACAAAACAACTTACAAGTATATAATTTGCTGTTTCACCTTTATAGCTGGATATGTTCTGCAGGTATCTGGATAAAATATCTACTGGAGCATCTACGATAGTAGCTTTTGGGTGGCTGCTCCCCCATCACCAATTTACAGTTTTGTAACAATCATATTACCATCCCAAAAAGCAAAAAAGGAAATTTAAATGTTTGTATTCTTGGAGTATTTATAATGAACAGAAGCATATAACAATGAGAAATTTCATTCAGGCATAAACCAAGAAACACGTACACACGCATACACAATTCTCAGAATCTAGATAACTGAAATTTACTGCTGGGCCCGCTTCACCTGTAGCCCCGGGCTCGCTCCCTACCCTCCCTCCTCTTTGCATATTCCCCAAGCCCTGCCACCCTTTTCCCTCCGCCTGTCTCTGTCGTCTTCCCTGTCCCTCCCTCAGCTTTCTGGGAACATATGCAGAGTACGCTCATCTGGAAAATGACTGTACTTTCCCAGGATGTGAATATACCCACTGGCACACAGTAGGAAGGGGGGTGGGGAGATGGAAGAGGAACGTGCCTGAACTTGGACGGCACAAGGTTCAGCCGCTGCTGCCGTTTACTTTCTATTCTTCCCTGGGATCCGGCTCTCAAGCTGATGGGCAGGGTGAGCTCAGCCAAGGCAAAAGGTCTCCCAGCTGCTTTCATCAACATGTATTACACAGGGCAACTGATTACTCATGGAGTGGGAGGACTGCCTTAGGGGCTTGAGGCTGACTTCCCCCCACACCCACTAAACAGTCTGGCAGAGCTCACTCCGTCCATACAAAACAAAAACAAGCATTCCTAGCTTTTGAAAAACAAGTCCAGCAAAATCTGACATTTTGTTGATGTATCAGTGAACTTTCCTCACCAAGCCAACAAAAAAAATCACAAGATTCACTACAAATATTTCCATCGCCTAGCTATACAGATTGTTTATTCCTCATCACAATATAAAAAGCTGAACATTATTGCTCTTCCTCTTTGGCCTCTCTCTCCTGTGGGGTCTCCCAGGGGTCCATTCTTAGCCCCCTTCTCACTATATATGCTTCCCTTAGCATCCATTCTTAATAAATATTACATCTCCTTCTGCTGTTATGCAGACAATACACAAATCCACCACTGAAATGGGGTAACTCTCCTTTAGTCCTTGTTGAACTGTGTGGTTGATGTTAAAACTATGGATGTCACTAAATTTTCTTGACTTTAATAAACGTAAAATTGAGATTGCGATGTTTGAGCTGAGCCTCCTGATTGTGATTTTGGCTCACTGGCAGCCTGCGAAAAGCCCTCTGTTAAAAACTGAGGTGTCATCTTTGATAGTGATCTTAGGCTAGCTTGACAGATAACTTCTTTTGTCAAAGCTAGCTTCCTCCAGCTGTGAATGCTAGCTCAGATCAAGCCCCATCTCCATTTCATTGATTATGAGATTGTGGTTGATACCTTCATTTCCTCTTAATTGGATCATTGTAACTTGCACTACATTGGAGTTAGCCATCACTTTATCCCTCACATTTGCCGGTCCAGAAGAGCACCACTAGACTCTTGATAGGCATGTACAAGAGTGACTATATTTTGCCCATTTTAGCCTCTCTTCATTGGCTCCCAATCTGCTATAATGATGATTTATTTAGGTGTTCTTGTTTAAGTGCCTGAATGGGTTAGGACCCTCTTACCTGGGTGGCCTTTTGCACCCTTATACTCCCTCTTGAAAACTGCAGTCCTCAACCTTTTGCTTTTAATCGTGCCAAGGTCTACACTGACGCTTACGAGTGATCGAGCCTTTGCAATAGCTGTTACTCAGCTCTGGACCAGTCTTCCCCCTCTTGTTAGATCTGCACCAACCTTGGTCACTTATATCCAGGCTGAAAACTCACTTCTCTTTAGCTTTTAACTAACATGAGTCTTTGGTATTTGTTTTAAACTTATTTAATGGGTTCATTGCCTATTTATTCCTCTACACGCTTAACTTTTGTTCTTTTTGATATTATACAGCAGTTTGGTCAACGTTTGTCGTTTTAAATGCGCTTTATAAATAAATTTCACGACTCATGTGCATGCACACGGGACTTCACTTGGAGAAGTCAAGCACCAGACATTAAATTATGATCGGGGGCAAACTACTGCCAACTTTTCCCCGAAGGAAGGCCTGTAGACAAGAATTCCATCTGAACAGACATTCAGTGCAGGGCGTATGCTATGGCAATAAGGAAATCACACAGGAACACACCATAAATGCACCACGACAGATGCACTATTTATTCCATACGTATATTTTTCATTTGAACACCACTTCTGTTTCTGTGTTTACTAGCATTTGGATACTGGCATCCCATCCAGTCTGCGCCCTACCTCCATGCTGCCTGGGATGAGCTGCAGGGCCCACCCACAACCTTGACCAGGATAAGCAGTGGGAAGATGAATGGTTGGATGAATGAATGGATGGATGGATGAAGGAATGCTAACACATGAAGGCATCTGTCACCCAGTCTGCACTTCCCAGTAAACACAGCTGGCTTCTGTCACAAACGAGGTCCAGAAACCCCAAACTGACCCAGCCTCTCCTTTACTGTCTTTGAGTTCATGCCTCATCCTTTCACAGAAACTTAACAGTACTACTCACCAGATGGGAAGCCTGACACTAATAGGCCTAGAGCACCCGGCAGTTACCACACACCGCACTGAGAGTGCGATGACCATGTGAGGCTCTGACAACGACAGGAGACACCAGCAGAAGTCTGGCCGAAAAGTTCGGGGGGTTCATCTGGAGCAAACTGTCGTCCTGGTCACCTGGCACACAGAACTCTCCACACCTCAAACTGTCCAAAAGTCAACACGGGCTTCTGCGCTCAGGTGAATTATCAGTTAGAGATTTAAAAATGTCATTAATGATAATGACAATTAACAAATCGGGGAGCTGATATGAAGTTACTGCATCCACGTGTTTCTCATCCACCACTTGCTTAACAAGCACACCAACTGTGCCCGACAGCAAGCCATTAGTGCTTATCCTGCTGTCCGGCTCTCCGTGACTTACCCGGCCAAGTGTCTCATTACTGATGGCACATACCTTTGGAGAGAGGAGAGCTTGGGCTTCTCCTCTCTGGGGACTGCCTGCCGTGTTCCGGGGACCAGCGCTGGGGCGGAGGCTGCTGCACTCTGCCCCGGTGGCCACCTGACGGTGGCAAATCGGAAGGCGGCAGGGGAGGTGTCGGCGGAGGACATTCGGTGAGCCAGGGCTGCTGCTGCTGCTGCTGTGTGGGGGAGGAACAGGGGGAGCCGCCGTAGCCGTGGACTCTGGCGTTCGGCGGGGATAAAGCGAGTTGTTGTGCGGCTGCTCCCGAAAGCGAGTGAGTCGACTGGAGGGTTCTGACCGCGGCGCTACCACTGCCTGACGTGGACACCTGCGGCGTGAAAATGGGGCTATCCCTTAGTGACGGTGAGGTGGCTGCCACTATCTGAGTACCCGCGGTGGCCACGGCGGATGGCGGAGACGAAAGGGGCTGGAGTGAGGAAAAGAGCGGCGTCGGACTCCGGCTGAGAGAAGCGGACGCTCGCGCGCCGACTTCGCCGCTTCTGCCGTTACAACCGTCGCTGCGCGTGCTGCCGCCGCCGTCGGCGCCATGCGGCGACCTCGCCTGCAGGGGGTGCTGTGATTGAACCTGAGCTCGTAGCTGGAACGGAACGGTAGCCTTCATGGGTAGCAGGCGACTAATCAAACTCACGCCTGAGTTACCCACTCCCGCACCTCCTGTTCCGCCGCTGGCGGCACCTCCAGCGGTCGCACTGCCCGCAGTGCTAGAGTTGGAAGTCGGCGACTCGTTTCTTCGAACTCTTTGAGACATTTTAATGTTTTAATCCAGCAACGTCATTCTAGTGTTAAAAAAAAACCAAAAGGTTAACCCACTAAACTAGTTAAACTGAATTCATGATAACTTATCTAACGAGTTTACTTCGGTCCGTTTTTTGTAGACTTTATTTAACGTCCTGCCTCCACTTTTCTCGGCGTTGCACGGCTCCTTGGACACCCAACACACACTGAGTGTACGGCACTACGCTAAAGCGAGGGGGTCCCCAGCTAACTTCAGACCGAGACCTTTGCTGCTTCTCATTGGCTCGCTCCATACTTATGGAAACTTCTAATTGGACATTCGAAAAAAGCCCCACCCCTTTTCTTCTTAAAGGTACACACGTCCCCCCCTATAATGAAAAACAATTTTCTAAATAAAAAGAAACATGTAACAAAATCACGTACGCCATAAAAGCCTGATTTTCCATTCAGACCGAAAAATTTCCAGTGATTCATAAACTGAAAACCAAGTTATACGAAAATGGAGTAGCTTCTATGGTTACTTTAGACAACACCCAAAATCGCATTTCCCAGATTATTAAAAATTAGGAAGTCGCTAGTACTTTTCAACTTTTTACTGAGTGTGTATTGAGTATACTCCCAATGCCGGTACTAGAAACAGACGTGTTTACAGATGCACAGAATGAGTTCTGAAACGATGTCCATGCGGTTCCTTATATTCAACACATGATAATCGCTCATTTTACAAATCTCTTTCAGCCCCAGTATACAAACTCGCTCATTTGTACGTCGAATGATTTTGTGGCAGTGAAACCTCATGCGGCCCGGAGTATACAAGTATATTGTCGGCGAAGAAATCTGGATTTGTGTGTTTTCTGCCATTACTATCTTTCACAGCTTAATTTGCGCACGCGCTCGCCGCGCTCACCCACGTTTCAAAATCGTATTTCACTTGAATTAAATATTTAGCCGACGAATTCGTAATGCAGTTCTTAGGTTGTGGCGGATCCTATAACATAATCGATTGTGAAAATTAGTGTGTCTTGCGCACTGTAAAAAAAAAAAAAAAAACTAGTAATAAATTCCAAGAGCATGGCAATTCGCTTGGTTGTGAGCTTCGTTACCGGAGACACGTGTATCGAACTCGGATTTTATTCGTGCATAACATCACCCTCCTGTGGCCGCCCGCTTAATCCAAAATCCTTATGTGATTCAGCTATAAATCATAGGAAAACTAGGTCTGGATGTTAAAACATACTGGAGCATTGATTTCCAATCACCTCTTGGAATAACTGCATCTGTGACAGACTTTTTTTTCCCAGCAATATCTTTAATCAGCTGATTAATTAATGCAGGGTTTTACAGCAAGCAGTCTCATGTAAATGTCAAAACAAGTATTCTTCTGAACACATAATAGCATGTTGTTCATCTTCGTCTCGACGCGCTCATTTTACAAGCTTTAACAGAAAACATTTCAGTAGCATTTATGTTTTTGACTAATGCAGGGCCACATTTCACATGTCAACCTCAAATTTATCAAGAATTGCAATGTAACTACAGCTCGGCTTCTTCGATCACACATACACACGCGACATTGTGTGCTTCCGTTTTTTTTTTTCTTTTTTTAGATTATTTTTATTTTACAAAATATTTAAGCATCGTCACCCAGTCTACCATCTGGTCATTTTAAAGAACAGCAAAACATGAAATCTAGCTCATTGGATATCTTCAAGCAGTCGGTGGTCTTAGCTAGTTTTCATTAGACATGGTATCATCATCATCATCATCATCATCACTGTGGTTCTTGAGTTTGGGAGTCATGCCTAAGGACTTGGGAAAAGATGATCCTTACCTGTCAGCGTTACCCTGCCCATGGTCTATAACGCTTTACAGCCTTAATAATTTAAGGGTCATTTGTGCTCTACTTGCATGATATGCGGAGAAACGATGATGCGACATTTAAGTAGATTTGCGCTTTTAACCTTTATGAAGATTCCTTTGAGAACCTAAGTCCACTTTCTAGTAATTTTAATGAAGTTGTACGTTTTACGGGTTAAATTTGAGTATAAATGAAGAACATGATTTCAACAGGGGTTACAGAAAGAGCCGGATTCCGCTTTTTGTCAGAATAAGGATGTATAATGAAATTTGGCCGGGGGGGGGGGGGTTTTAAAAAAGGTCCAGATACCTAGAATTTCGTCTCAGCGAAAGCAGCCCACTGTTATTCTAGTCAAATTAGCTTATACTTTTAACCAAAGTAACAGAGAAATGGAGAGGTCAGTGTCCTTACGGACCTGCACAATTTTAATCTCAAATGAAAAGGTCACTATTGATATCCTCAAATTCTGTGTTGAATAGACAGCTGAAGGACTGCTCATCTGTATAGGCATATATGGAAAGAATGAATTATGAAATTATGAATTATCACACATTTACCAAAAGGGGATTCATGTAATATTACATACATAGAGATGGAGATTGTGCACCATTCAGGAAAACAAGTTTAGGGAGAAGGGCGAACACAAGCTTTAACTCAGCAAAGCTACGTTATCAGAAATGTCTCAAATTCGACGTATGCGTCTCTCAGTTGAACACACGACATATTCTACAGAAATGGTTACGGTTGAACGTGCACACGCCCTATAAAAACGTGCAGGTGTGTTAAAATAGGCTGCTCCTGGGAAATCCTTAGGCTAGTGATGGCCACTGATATTTAGTGTATATATTCAGCTATACCGCAATTTCGCCTCGTGGTTCTACTTGGCGCACTTCACACCTGGAGCAGCTGGGCATCATACTAGGTGTCCCCATACCCAGGGGGCTAAATAAATGTGTATTTCCCGGGAAGATGTTTTGAAAGTTTGCCATTGCCCCAATAAAGGCTCGGCTCCCCTATCCATTCATCTCTAACTATGCCCCTGCCCATACTCCAGTGCAAACCGCAGGCATGGCAAAGGGACCTGCTGTCTGTGATTTCAGAAAACTGCGAATCCTTTCACGATCACTGAGAAGTGTACAGACCAGGTAAACTAGGCGTTGAGCACAAATCTCCGCAGAGTCAGCTTCGGTATTTAAACAATTAGAGTAACTCAAACCTGCCACACAGAAGTGGCATTGTTAACCCGGAGCTTCGAAAACGAAAGAGCAACGACAGCATTATATTACAGTGTGATAAAATATCATACAGGTTACACAGAACACCATTCACATAAAAATTCGTTTAGAAAACTCAAAATCAGGAACTAGCAAAACAAACTAGCGGACAACAAATTTTGGCCCTGACTTCGCCCCCAAACCATTTCAAATGATCTCGCCGAAGCATCATCATATTTTAATGTGCTCCGTGACACGGACGGACACGGGGGTCTCAGGGTAGCCGTGTCGGTCTGAAAGGAGAAAACGCAGCTTCTCTTCACACAGTACCAACTTCTTTCCCCCTTTCTCTCCCAAATAAGTTGTATTGTGTATACCTGTACAGCGTATACGGGGTTTATATATTGTACATGTGTGCATATATACATACACACCTTGTATGCAAGTGTACATGCCCAGTTTAAATTCAAATTTAAACACACTTCGCGTTTAGGCTTCTGACCGCGGGAAGGATGACTAGCAAACCACGGCCCAGTCTGACTGCCCCAACCCTAGACTGGGGTATGGTAACAGGCACTTTGCTGTGTCCTCCTGCCCCCTCAGTCCAGAAATTTGAGACGACTCCGATTCCGAAGGTTAGGAATCGATGGAGTCGACTCCAGAGAGTCGAGTCTATGCAATCTTTCTATTCGCCACTACACAAACCGAAAACACGGGAGGGGAATGGAGCTCTTCGAAAATAATGCAAAATTACACTCATGATCGATAGTCTGAACTTCAGACCCAGGAACACCAACTCCATGTGCTGCTGCCTACACAGCTGTTCCTTAGGGACACAAGATGTTGGTTTAATTGCCTCATTTAATAGGTTCTACGTGCAGTGAACACACACACACACA
>JAACJT020000082.1:640074-654688 GCA_009936485.2 Gymnarchus niloticus
GTTCCTTAGGGACACAAGATGTTGGTTTAATTGCCTCATTTAATAGGTTCTACGTGCAGTGAACACACACACACACACACACACACACACACACACAGCTTGTTTTCTTAAGTCAGGACTCAGGAGTGTGACCCTATTTCACCTTTTTATTCACCAGGTACAGAGCGTATAGCTTCGAGTCGTCAGAGCTCCATCAGGGACTGTGGCCTGGACGAGTCCGTTTCTACACACATGAACCACACGCCTGGCAGTGATGGCTTGAACAATCTGAAGTGCTGCTACACGTCTGAAAGAGAGAAGAGGACCAAACACCGCTATCTCAAATTATTTGGTGTGGATCACGGACTTAATGTCTTTTTTTTTTTTTTTTTTAATTTCACAATAAAACGATTGTAATTTGATTTGGAAAGCTAACACTATCATTCACCAGACTAATTAGGTTAAACCTTCAGCTGGGGAATCTTTAGTTGCTTTAACATTAGCAACCTTTTATTACAAGCCAGGGTTTTGTCATAAATTTTATATTTTACTTTGTTTTTGGCCTTCTCCAAATTAATATACTGCCAGACTACCAGGGAGATGCAGATGTGAAATACTCTTCTTTACATGGTCTGTTTGCTTGCTGGCGCAGGTTAATTTAAGCTGAATGGATTGCACTGCATATAGAATCAACTCCACAGATCTGGGATCACCTCTCAATACTCAATGCTTGGAATCACACAATAGATTCATTTTGGGATCAACTGGCAGCCCTAGCTCAGAACTCTACCACATAGAACGAGGCCGCAGGGTACTTCAGATCATTAAGCTCAGTTTCAAGGCAGTCTCATGAAAATTAAAAAAAAAAAAAAAGTGCTATACATGAAGTTTGACTGAAGTAATGTAGTTGTCATACGATTTCTGTGACAACTGTCCAGCTTCTCCCACAAACTCAGGCATCTGGTTTCCAGCAGAGTCGTCAGCTTCTCCTCCTGGCTGTGAGACTTCCGCTTCAGTCCAGATGGAGAACGGTAGGGAAATGCACCAACGCCGCCCATTACAGTGACTTTAGTCTCTCCCCGTTCTGAGACCGAGGATGTGGTGGAGGATTGTCTCTCATAAGGAACATGAGCTGACCAGACACAAGCCAAGTGCTATCTACAAGTGCACTGCGTACGATATCGAGAGATGCAAATATTTAAAAAGCATTTAAAATAAAACTGTAGCTCAAAGCTAAAGCCTATTGCACATCTTAAAATATACAAAATGGGGGACAGATACGACATAGAAGTAAACATAATAAAACGAGGGCTGATTGATAAGTAAGGTCTCCAATTGTATAACTTTCCAATAAACAATAAGTGATATCGAAATGAAGGAAGTTTCTCAAACACTAAAGTCCCCATTTACTGCTACACATTTTTTCCCCATTCTGTCCATGAAGATAGTTTCTGGTTGGTTTCTGATCCATTTGCGCACAGCAGCTTCAACTTCGCCATCCGATGAAAAATGTTAACCTTCCGACGTCTCCTTCAGATCGTTCCCAAAACTGAAGTCGGACGGAGCCAAATCTGGGCTGCAAGGAGGGTGTGGAACAATTGTGAATTTCAGGCTTGTCACTGCTTCCTTCTTTTGTCCACTGCAGTGTGGTCTTGCATTGTCATGATGCAAAAGTTTGTTTTTTTTTTTTTCCAGGCCTGATTCTGTGGATGCTGAAACTAAGCTTGTTTACACTACACAGTATCGGCTAGCAAACGCATGCGCAAGCGTTTTTTCCCCCCCACTATTAGAGATGCCACACTGCAGGAGACCTTACTTATCAGCCCTTGTACATATGAATCTACTTTGCATAAAGTTAATAAAACAGTGGGGGGGGGGGGGGGTTGTAGCTGGAAACCCCATCTTACACACCATCGCTCTTTCAGTTAGATTGTTTCATACATGAACACCGATTAACGCGTTTATGGGTGGTTGACTGATTGTAAAATCCACAGTGTCATGACTCTCTCCTACCTTTTTTTTTTTCCCCCAACCACCATTCTGCATGGTCAAAGGAGAGAGATTTAACCGTGAGAATTAACATCTTTTGGAAAAGTGCAACAAAACAAGCTGTTCAGACATACAAACACATAGGAAGATGGACCTGAAATGACATACATAACAAGACTCTTAAGCCAACTTTGCTGCATAGCTTGGTTCTGTTTAAAGCAGTTGGAGAACTATGAGAAGGAAAAATAGAAAATTGAGTGCTTATCTGCTGTTTTTAAGTCTGTTCTTTTCAATAAGCAACTTTTGAAAACTTCAACCACATCTCAGGAAAAAAGGGGTGAAAAGGTCAAAACTCTGCTGTGATCTTCAACATGGCACAGCATCATAAGCTCCTCCCTCCAGCTGACCTTAGTTCACAGGCAGCTCACACCGGTAGGGTCCGAGCCCAGAGAGGCTGTGGCAGTGCCCCCACCTACCAGGAAAACAGCAGTGCTAGACTTGGACCGGCTGGTAACGGGTCGACTCCGATTCTGCCGCTGCATGTTTTCGCACTGCACACCTCCGTTGTTGTTGACCTCTCCATCCAAAGTGCTGGTGGAGACCGCCCAGGTGGAGGGGCGCCAGCCCTTCAGGGAGTATGGCGTTTTCACACGTCTTTTTATCTTCTCAGCTGATCCAGCTTTCCCATCCACTGGCACTCCATCGCCTGGAAGAGATGGGGGGGGGGGGGGCATAAACAAATTGAAAATATTACCATTCTTAGAACAGAGAAGTATTTTGAAAAGGCCACCTTCCCCCCCAGTCTTGGCTTCTGCAATTCATAGAGGCCCTCGGCAAATCTCAAAAACCATACTAGTCCCTCTATTGGCTGCAATCAGTAATTACAACCATGTGTTCCTGTGTTCAGGATGCAAACTGAGGCGTCGAAGCCTCAAATCTCTGTATCCAGGACTAACATAAAAGTGGGAATGCGTAGGGAGATGTAGTGATAGACATTTTACTCAGGCAGTAGGTGGTAGCATGCTGGTTAAAGACACAGGACTACAAGCTTAACAAAGCTAGTAGCTGGAGTGACCACAGAGACCACTGTCCTGCAAGAACCAAAGCCAATTTATGGAAAACTGAAAGTCGCTCTGAACAAAAGCGTCAGCTAAGAAACCAAAAGAATAATAACTAACTTCATTTTAATAAACCCTGTCTTCTGCAGGGGAAATTACAGCACAGAGGCCATCTAAGAGACAGGAAATCCTGTCCCACCCAACACAGTGCCACCTCTGCTTCAACCCGTCACTATGAACTAGGCTTACTAAAATTAAACTCTAGGTCACAGAACGGTGCACTGTTAAAAGGCACACAGCGTATGCTTTCCAAAGCAGCAAAGCTTCACATCTGCACGTTTGTTTTTCAGCATTGAAGTATGCATTATTTCATCGTTTATCTGTCCATATCCTCTCTGGCTCCCTCTCAAATGGGGCCTCCTCAGGGATCTTATCATTCTGGAATGTTCTTCCCACAAAGAACACCAGTTCGGTGAAGGAAAGCATTAGTGAGGCAGCCAGGGCACTGCGGCAGCGCCGGGTGAGATGGTCTGGGTAGAGAAATGGACAAGTGAACTGGGATGACCTGGGGGGTTGCCAGCCGGGTTCAGACAGTCTCCACCGTTGGCACACAGTGTGCTGAAACTCACCCGTCAG
Source organism: Gymnarchus niloticus (assembly GCA_009936485.2). NCBI lineage: Eukaryota > Metazoa > Chordata > Actinopteri > Osteoglossiformes > Gymnarchidae > Gymnarchus > Gymnarchus niloticus. The sequence goes on from JAACJT020000082.1 coordinate 643,737, forward strand.
GGAGCAGCAATCCAGGGTGGAGGAGGATAGGTCCAGGGAGTTGGGCCGCTCCACTCTCCGGGGCCCATCCGGCCGTAACGGAGCCACCTCCTGGGGCTCTGTGGGCATGGGGGCCAGGGTAGGAAGCTCCGCTGGTGGAGACACCTCTGCTGGGGAACAAGCAGTGCCGACAGCTCTGTCACCGTTGTGGGTGTTGCTGTTGTTGTTGTTGGAATTGGTGCGGCCCACATGGTGGTGGTCCACCAGCCGGTCCAGGACACGCGGTTCCCGGGCAGCTGGCTGCTCCCTCCTCAGCAGGGGCTCATGTTCGTCGGGACTCGAGTTGATGTTCAAGCGCCCGTCCTCCCCACTCAGCTGGGTCTGTAGCAGAGGTGCCTGACCGTCCACCTTAGGCCCGGCGGGGCTGCCGTTTCCGTAGGACCCGCCCATGGGCGACGAGGCTGGGCCAGTATACCCATTGGCTCCCCGAGATGCCAGCCCATTGATGGCGACAGTGGCCAGGTGGGGCTCGCCGGCAGTCACAGCGTTCATCTTGGCCACACCCGTCTCCACCTGCTTCAGATTGGATTTCCCATGTTTGCCGAATTTCAGGCGCAGGGAGGACGGCTCCTTACTTGGGGCCTTGGCACTGAGTGGCAGGCTGCTGGGCCGTTTGGGTAGGTTCTGCTGCTTGGGCAGGGGGAACAAGGGTGGCTGGGCCTCCCCTGCCCCACTGACTCCCACCCCGAACTCTGGCTGCCCCACGGTCCCTGCCCCTGTGGCCCCGGTGACCTCGGCAGCCAGTTTGATGAGGGGGTACAGGAGGCTGGAGCTTCCCGAGCTCAGCGGGTCGGGGGCACAGAACTGCTTCAGCGAATGCTCCATCAGGTTCTCATCCGAGCTCTCCTTCAGGTTCTTGTCCACCTCCTTTGGGTCTAGCTTGGTGGTCTTCAGGTCTTCCTCAGTGAGTTGCAGGCAGACAGGGACACCAGTTGCCCCCATCGTCCCGGCCGACCCCTCTTCTGGATACCCTGACTCCGAGATGGTTGTCATGATGGTGCTGGGTGTGAGCCCTGTTGCTGTAGTGCTGCTGCCTGTGGCGTTGGACAGGCTGGTCCCACTCGTCTCTGGACTGGGGAGCCTGGCTTGGGCCTGCTGGCGCTCGTAGTTGATAGAGTTGCGGTTTTTCTCCCCACCACCCGGTGGGCATCCTGATCCACCCACGGCGGCACTGCCCAGGGTGGAACTGTCGCCGGCAAGGTTCTTCACCATGCTGGCCTCGTGGTCCTCGATGTACGAGGATGACGAGTAGTCGGGGTAGGGTCCCATCTTGGGAGCCCTGTGGCTGTGAGACAGGTTCCTGCAAGGGGACAGAGAAGTTACCTCACCAACACACCTGGCATCGGCCAGTCAGCCTCACTACTTTTGGTATGTGTGCTGCTTGCTTTAAACCCGCTAGGTGGCATCAGGTGGCACAGTGGGTCAAGGTCACAGACCTAAGTTTGCCAGTTTGATCCCAGACTCTGCTATCATGGCACTGAGAAGTCCCTTAATAGAAATTGTTCTGGTCCATGTGTGCAGTAGACTATCCAAACTGAAGAGATTCAAGAACTAGGTGGAAGAGAGAATGTCCTGATTCCGTGAATGTAGGCTCTGTACTGCCACTCCGATCTCACACCTCTCATTCTGCAACGCGGTGCTTGTGGGGTTGACTGCAGGGTTGGCCGCAGGGTTAGCTGTGGGGTTGACTGTAGGGTTGACTGTGGGGCTGACGGACTTGTTCCGGTCCCAGATGAGCAGCAGTTCAGCCATACGCTCCTCGGCACACTGGGCTGTGAGGCGGGCCTCCGCATCCTGGTCCCAGCAATCCTCCATCGTCTCCTTCAAGGAGCGCACTGCCTGTAAGTGCCAGGGACAGAAGGACCAAGACTGAGAACCATCACCCCCAGGCCACTAGGAGGCGATGGTGAGAGAAACGGAGCTAGTGCAAGCAAGATGTGTATCAGCCATCACCAGGCTATTCTCCTTCCAGGCTTCGGGGAACTTTGGCCTCTGCTTCTCACGGGACACCAGCACTTGCATGTCCTCAAAGGAGGGGTGGTTTCCAGCCTCTGCCTGAAAAGCCATCTGGTACTCTGGGACAGCCTCACCTGCATGACATCGGGGGTGAAAGGGCGACGGGGTCAGTGAAGGGTCACGTGGAGACCAGAGAGCCCTGAGGTGGTGTCTCACCGGGGAAGAGGTCAGTGCAGCGCATGAAGGTCTCCCAGTAAATAAGGCCCAGGGCGTACATGTCCACCTGCTTGAGTGCAGACTCACAGTCCCGCAGGTTCACTGCACCCTCCAGGACCTCAGGGGCCATGTAGCGAATGGTGCCCACCTGGAGAGGAGAAAGCCAGATGTCAGGAGCTGTCAAACACCTCAGGCTGCCAGCTCACACCCTTAGCGGAGCTACCGGGTTCAGGTTGGGCCTTGTCCCAGGACCGAGCGCTCACCTCGCTGATGGCAGCGTTCTCCTCCTCGCCAGGACGGACCAGCCGGTTCCCCGTGAGCTTCATGGACAGGCCAAAATCGCTGATAACACATGTGCCATCGTTCTTCACCAGGATGTTCCTGCTGTTCAGGTCGCGGTGGGAAACTGCTGGCTTGTAGAGGTCTGACAGGGGGGAAAATGAGGATGTCCGAATGACAGAAACCCCACAGTGTCCCTAAAAACTTCCTAAGCCACTCAATTCAATTCTTGAGTGGCTCAATTCTCAGTTCAGGGGTAACTTACATTTTTAAAGTAGGCAACTTTACAATAGCAGCTTAGGAATATTCTCAAGGATCCAACAGCAGCTGATATGTACTACGGTCTGCTGCACACACTATCAGTGTCTGAGATCATACAATTCCAGCAGCCGTGACTATTCAACTTCCACTAGGGGGCACTGTGTGGAAATGTTTCAGAGCTCTCCCATTGCAACCCTTCTGTTTTTTAAAATGTGAAGTTCAAGCTGATTCATCAACCCCTCTGTGAACAGAGTGGCAGAGTGAGGGCTGCCTCGACAGCCTCTGTCTGATTGGTTTGCTCCATCTCCCCCCGTGAAAATTTATTACTGTTATTACAACTGACGTGTAGCTCTGCCTCGGCTACATAAACACACGACAACACTACAGCTGTGGCCTTTGGGCAAGTGCTATTACCATGGTGACTAACATACAGATACACCACTTTAAAAAAAAGGATTTAATACCTATATTCCTACTTGGAGACATGCTCTGCTACTTAGATGAGGGCAGAGCCAGCACCCAGGCTACAGTACTGCCGCTGCGAAGTGAAATCCTTGCCCGATTTTATCCAGTCCGAGGATGAGCGGCTGGCAGCAGCAGGGCAAAGCAGAGACCTTTGGCCCAGATGTGGGCGGGGGCGGGTTCATTTGCTCCATATCCCTCTCAGCGCCTACCACAAGACTGATGTGCTCGTGCTTCACTGCCCAAAAATTGAAAATGCTCAGTCCTCCCCCTACTTGGCGTCACTTTTCACACACAGACGGACAGTCCCGTAAACCACCCCTCCGCCCAAACAAAAATGGCAATGAAATTCGAGGTAATTTTCTTTCTAATAACTGGGTAGCCAGCCTCACCAAGGTGCAAAAATATTAGTAAAACAAAACACAAACTGGCAAAATTCAACAGCAAACAGGAATGTTTCCCTGGGTGCTATACAGAACCCACATGGGAACAGCCTTCAGCCAAATACCCTCTTCCGCACACGTCGCAGGCTCCATCGACCACCACGGCGGCCTTGCTAAGCTCAGGCTGGGCCGAGTTCCAGACTTTTTCGCTGCTGCTGAACGTGCCACAGCTTTTGGCGATCATTACATGCTGAGCGTGCGATCGCACTGGTAGAGGTGTCACAGCAGACATTAAGTAAATGGTTCATTTGATTGACTGCAGACTCAGAGGACAGTGAAAGGCTACGGCTCAAACAGACAGACCAGGTGGTCCTCATACTAATGTACATGAAGGCACGCAAAACTATGACAGGCCATACAGAAACCAGACTGTGAAGAAAGTGACAGCTTTGTTTGTCATGGAGGCCTGGACAACACAAACACTACCTTGGGTGGCAGAAATTCAAAGCCTGACCACTGACATGCAGTGGGTGTTTCAACATGAACCATGAAATCCTGAGGACTGACCATGTCCTTTACCAGCCACAGCTCTGCGATATCCTAAATAAGCTGACAGTACAGGTCATCATGCCTGCCGTGAACCAGACACCAGACCAATGGGGTCAAGGCTCACCTCCACGCAGCAGCTCTGTGTGCAGGTAGGCCAGGCCCCGTGTGACGGAATGGGCCAGACGACAACAGCTCATCCAGTCCCCCATCTGCAGGCTCAGGTATCGGCAGAGAGAGCCCTGGGGGGCGAGATGGATACAGAGACAAGCAAGACAAGGTTTGAGGAGGAGATAGAGACGAGCAACTGAGAATCAAAGGGAAACTGAGGAACTGAACACTATTATATGGGGGACAGTGACTAAAGGATGGAGTGAGACTAACCCCAAGGGACAAAATAAATAAAAAATAAAAATATATCCCTTCTATATACATCCGAGCATTTAATAAGCAGCAAAACAGCAGGTCCAGGAAGAATGACTCACCAGCAGCAAACGTGCAAAGTGAACAACAAGCAAAAATCTGACCCCTCATCACCTCTACTAGGAGCACATTCCTGTGGAGCAACAGGCTCTTGAGCAAGATCTCTTTGGCCATTTCCCAGAATGCTCTGCAAAGCCTATTGGACACCTTGGGCCGGTGTACCAGTCAAAAGGAAGAAGTCTGACTCATCTCTGCCTCTCTCTCTCTCTCTCTGGTTTTACCAGCTGCTGACACCGATACATTTCCAGATGGAAGTGTACGGTGAGCCAGGCGTCTCCATCAGAATCAGCAAAACAGGCTGGTTAGCTCCCAGCTCACGGGGAAATTGACGGAAATGCCCCACGGCGCTCACTAATATCTAACTGACGAATGGGGGCTTGGTAGTTATGCCCCCTAAAACTGGCAGAGGGGGCTGCACTTGTCTGCAACAGCTTTGATATGACCAGGAGGCTAGTAAGAGCACTCGATTAATGGGGAAATCATACGCCAATACAGACGGTGGCAGCCGCCACTCAGTCACCACTCACATGCGGGTAGTACTCCATCACGAGCAGGTACTCCATCCTTCCATCCGTGGTCAGGCGTTCGTCAGCCACGATGAAGCGCGCAATGTTGTCGTGCTCCATCAGGGGGAGCCGATATATGGTGCGCTCGTTGACGAAGTTCTGCCGGTTGGCATAAGTAAACACCTTGACTGCCACGGTGTGCTCATCCAGAGAGCCCTTGTAAACGGAGCCATACCGGCCTCGGCCAATAAGCTGTGGGGAGAGAGAGGACGGAGAGATTTTACACAAAGCGTGAACACAGCAGGGGATTGGAACATCCGCTCAGTTGTTAAGCAACGATCAGTCTAGCTGTTCCTCGGGGACTCACCTCCAGGAGCTTCAGGCTGTCCAGATCCAGAGATGGCTCACAGGCAGCTGCCTCCATCTCATCCATGTTGTGCAGGCCCTGCTTACGGTCACCTGGAACCCAGGGTACAGTCAAGTTACGGTCAGGTTCCTGACAAAAGAACTGCACTTGGCTGATTGGAAGGCGACATGGAAACCTGCCTGTCAGCATGCGGTACCCGAAGAAGAGGGCGACGACGAGGACGGCCACAATGGAAACGGACGCCAGGGCGATGACAATTGCCTCCTCACGGTACAGTGACTTCGGGTCTGCAGGGGACGGAGACACAGCCAATCAAACATCGCAATGCTGCTCCCAACCACTTCTCAGACCAGTAACGCTGGCTGGTCGCATTGAGAGAGAGCCTCATATGGGTCAACGATGATGGCGCCTCCATGATATGGAGGGTTTTCAGTGGTATTATTCCATTAGCAGCCAGCAGGGGTTGCAGCACTTAAGGATTGGCCCACTGTAAAGCTCCTACGAGGTAGATGCTGACTTTCCATTTCAGTCACTATTTATTACCATAGTCACTCTCAATGTGATATAAAAATATTTAAGTATTTTTGCACAACTGAACATTTGCTGCTGTCCCTCTTTTCCCAATTTCTCTCAAATTGCAAATAAAAATCAGCTTCAAGGTTCGATCTTCCATTCACAGCTATAACCTTTGAAGGCTCCTCATGTTATTTAGAAATGATTCCCGATAGCCTTGTACGCAAAATTACACTCTTCCAACAGTGAACCCTTTTGTGGCCTAATAAGCTCTCTGATGTCAGCAGTGTTCATCACCCAAAACACCCACAATCCTCCCTGAGTACAAGCAGCACAGTCATCTGACCATGACCTCTACTGCAGGTCATTACGGATTTTCTCCATGTTATAGACTGTAGCCGACTCACAGGCTCTTGATCTCTGTCACATACACAGGCCTACATAACACCGTCTCCACCCACCCCACCTCCACCCTCCTCATTTGTACACCTCTTCCCACATTTTTACAATCATTCCCAGAAGCTTAACAAAGAGCAGCCTCCAAGCTATTGTATCTAACACGCACGATTATTTGCCATATTCCAGCAACTCTGAAGCAGTATCACCAGCTCTTGATTTACGATTGCAAAACAAAGCTCCACCTCCTTTGGGGTAGGAGCCTAAAGATCTATCAGCAACAGTAGTATGGAAGCTGATAAAGCATGCCATTTCAAGCCCTTGATATCTACACCGGCCCGTTACCACTAGCAACCCTTCACCAGGCTCTACTAGAGGTGGTGCAGGGAACATCCTGAAGAGCAAAACTGGAAGGAAAAGAGCCTGAGAGAAGGAAAGATGCCAGAAACTCATCATTACCGTACTCACAACGTGACACTTGGCGGCTCTTTCACGGCCATTCTAGGCCATGTGTACACACAGGTATACACGCCTTTACTCACAGAAGCCACTTAAAGCAACGGTGTAACATTTTGGCTGACCTCTGACATTAGCAAACACTTCAACTTACCCGGTTGGGCAAACGCCATTAGCTCTCAGTGCCATCGCAGAGCAGTCTCGGCTCAGACTGAGATTGCAGTGAGAGCTAATGGTGTTTGTCAGGCACAGCTCTGGTCAACTGGTCACCGCAAACCAAACTGGTCTCCTGTCAATGCAAAATACATGATATGCATATGTTGATATTTTTAATGCAATGTTGTTAATATACCGCACATTCTACTGAGCTCCTTATTAAAGGTTATTTAGGCGTAAATGCATGATGTTTTCAGCTCCCGAGTCCCTCACATGACCAGGACGACACCAACTGGCAGAAGGACAGTGGGTGAATCCTCATGACAGACAGGACAGGGCTTGTTGGGAGGAGCAGAGACCCAACCAGGGCAAATGGACCTCTGCTATCCAAGCCACAACCAGCAGGTGGTGTCAAGGCGGACCATATCCTGAATGGGGTGGACAGAGAGCTTGGGGTCCAGGTCATGCTTGCACTGTTCCAGGAGGAACACCACCTTCCGGACAAGTATAATCAGGGGTTACAACTTATCTGCATCTCTCAGAGAAACATTATTAATTTCCCATTAGCTGTGCCATTCTATGGCCTGAAATGAATTATCCTGTAACTGGAGCGGCAGTCATTTCTGCGACCCTCATTTCATTACGCGCCGTCTCTCGGCAACGAGCCAAATGGCCGCATGATGAACACGCTGAATCAGCCAGGAGAGACCGGCCTCTACTCCCCCGAGGAGCCCATCATACGGCGCCAGTGCCCCGGAACATGGATGCCATTTCAGACACCCACTCCCCCATGGCTCCAGTGCACCTCTGTGTGTGTGTATGTGTGTGTGTGGGGAGATGTAACAGAAGCAGGCAGACAAGGAGAGGGGTGAGGAGGGGTAGAATTGATGGTGGAGGAAAAACGGCAGTAGGCAGAGAGGGAATGGCTTTTTCCACTCCCCCACAGTAACATCACTGCTCAGTATCACCCGGGGACCTCCATGACAGCATCCCTGCCACCGAGCCTACGTCTGCCATGTCATCCTCACCATGGGGGGAGTGGGGGACTGACTGAAGGGTCTGGCTAAGACAGCACAGTTCGGCTACACAAGGACATCACCAGCAATCATGCTTGGTGATAAAACTTAAGCCAGTGCCAGCTCATGAACACACATTTTATCACAACTGTCATAGATGAGACGAAGGTTCAAGAGAGAATTTTCACCATGTACGTATATGGCCCTACCGCTCACTGTATTGACTTAACAGCCTTGGTATTACATACATTCCCTGAAGAGCGCCGTTAGAGATGTGGAGGGATGGGTATCCCATCTCATTTTAGAGGCGTGTGTGCAGGGAGACACCTTGGAGACGGGGGTTCCCGTTGAGGGTGAAGGTATGAGCACACTGCAGGTAGAGCCTGGAGGAGGCGGGGCTGTCACTGCTCATCATGTATACTAGGAGCTGGTTCTCTGGGAAGCTGCACGATACGTGACCCGGCCTCCCAATAAGAGAACCGCCCCTCTCCACCGCAGACAGAGGGACCGTGAGACAGCAGAGACTAATGCTGCTGTTACTTTTAACGTGTAGGCAAAGAAAAACATTTAAGAAAGCCAACGGGTAACACGGGGGTAGGGCATTACAGATCTGCTGTCCTCGGGCAGAGCAGCAGCACAGAACTGACACACCGCACACGGGGGGGGAGGAATCAAGACGTGCTTTCTTCTCCTGTGAAGACCACCCAGTTTTAAATTATTCAACATCACATCCAGCCACAACATTAACCCCATCACCACCACCTCAAGGCCACAGTTTGAAATGAAAAACAACAAAAGAAAAAAATCAATGGATTGGAGGAGGGGTTTGGGGCAGTCATCATATGATTCTAGAAAACCAGAGCCCTGCTGTTATTTATGACTTAATCCAAAAGCAATCCACACACCGGGCCTGGAAGCTTCCATTAGTACTCCCCCTGAGGGGGAGACAGTTCCACACAGCGTGATGTTTGTTTCGTAGAGAGAACTCCACCTCTAGAAGGGACTGGGTACAGAGTTACTGGGACCAAGCTGTGAACGGGTAAAGAGCAAATTACTCCCAATTAAAATGTCAGCTGTGTTGCTCAGCATAGTGTGCAGCTTCCTCACACAGATGTGCTGATTACTTGCCCAACACATATAGCCACCAAACCACAGCTTAGCACCATACGGGACACACCCTGGGCCACAGACAGACTGCCGTAACCAACCAGAACCCCCCCCCAGCGAAATTCCAACCCCTCCAGCAGGAAAGGGGTACCAGCATTAAAGCCAATCACATCTGGGGGTGCCATCACTGCCTGACAGCAAAGGATGAAGACAAAATGGTTAATAACCTGTTTATCTTAGTAGAGGGGTGGGGCCCTATTATCACGTTCAGCAGCTTATGCATTCATAGAAAGGGCCCAAGCACAGCAGCTTAGTTGTACATAAAGCCCCACCACACTGAGTCCTCCGTGCCAGTAGGGCAGCAGCACACCGTTTCCCAGTGCAAGGGTGCAAGGGCCGCACGCCTGGAGACTGCTACCCTAGCCTGGCTGGCTGCCAGCAAGCAGGCAGTCTCCTGCATGAATTTGTTTGCACATTATTTAATCAAAAATCCATTTAGGGGTAGTTACCTGCGACTGACATCGCCCTCGCGATTTCCAAACGATCGATTCCCACCCCCACTAATCAATACAAGGTTAAAACCTTCTTGTGTCAACAATAATGCCCATTCAGACAAGCCCCGTCCCCTCAGCATTACCACCCCCACATGAATCAGAGGCTGTTTTTATCCCCCACAACTGGAGGAGAGAGAGCTTCCATTGGGCACCGCACAGAGTGGAGGGCAAGCATGAAAGGAAGGAGGCAAGCTATTTTCACCTCACTTGCTCCCTTCAATAGGGGCACACAAATTTGTAAATCCATTACATCTGCCCTTAGGAGAAAGAGGACCCACCCCTGAGTGTGCTGGGGGGGGGGGGGTGACTGCATTAAGAGCTACAACGGTCAGCCACAGAGAGAAGCACCGTTTCAGGTGCGAGACACTGTGGGGCATTGGGTCAAGATTAAACTGCAGCTGGATCTAGGGCAGCCCGGGTCCCTTCCCAGAATGCAGCAGAACACAACACAGCATGATGAGCAGAAGAGGAAACTGATAAACACTACAAAGGAGGGAAATGGGACTCACAGAGTGGCTGGGCACTAGTGGGGCTGGGCGGGGGGAAGTTCTCCGTGAAGTTCACATTGCACATGTTCCCACTGCAGCAGCAGAAACGGTAGGTGCCATTCTGCATGACAGGGGGCGTGGCTGTCACCACGCAGCGGTGGTCATGGCACTCCTGCTGGTCGCCGATGTGAGTCCAGCAACCTATGGGCAGTGGGGACAGCGTGGGGGATGAGGACATCCTTCCGGTCCAGGCCAGCTTGTGCTCTGTAGGCTGACCTCCCTCATGCTTATTTCACTGCAGTTAACGATTCCTAACCCAAGCACAACAGAACTCGGGAAGCAGTGAAAGCTGGTATCACCCTAGTCTTAAAACACAGATGTCTTTTTGTGGAGAAGTCCCAAACTAGGCAAGGTTCTCAACGCATCCACACAAAGACAGTCATGCCCCTACATGGACCCCCACCAACCTTGCTTGACCAATCGAGTGTCTCCATCACGGGCCTTCTCCCACAGGCCGTAACAGCGGCTGCCCTTGGCACAGCGCACCGTGGTGTTCTCCCTCCAGGTCCGTACATCGCCGCCCACATGCTGCTCGTCAAGCTGTTGCTGCTGGTCGTAGAAGGCGCATTCCGGCTCCTCACCCTGTGCGGCTGTGGGGGGGGGGGGGGGGGGCCCCAGGGGCCGGGAAGACACCGAAAAAGAGGCCCCTTTCGTCAGAAACGTAGCCGAAAAGCTTTTTGGGGCCAGCCGACCCCCTTCAACCCGGTC
>JAACJT020000082.1:673028-683213 GCA_009936485.2 Gymnarchus niloticus
TACTCTCTCCCATAACTTCATGCTGTGGCTAATCAGTTTTATCCCTCTGTAGTTACTACAGTTCTGCACATCAGCCTCTCGCTTTCCAAGATTGCATTAAACAATCTGGTTAGAAACTCCACTGCCATCTCTCCTAAACACTGCCATGCTTCTACAAGTATGTCATCTGGACCAACAGCCTTTCCATTCTTCATTCCCTTCATAGCTGGCCTTACTTCCTCCTTGCTACTCCATTGCACTTCCTGATTCACTATCCCTATATCATCCAACCTTCTCTCTCTCGCTCTCATTCTCTTCATTCATCAGCCCCTCAAAGTACTCTTTCCACCTTCTCAACACAGTCTCCCCGCTTGTGAGAGCTTCTCCATCATTATCCTTTATCACCCTACCCTGCGGCACATCCTTCCCAGCTCGGTCCCTCTGCCTAGCCAATCGGTAAAGGTCCTTTTCTCCCTCCTTAGTGTCCAGCCTCTCATACAACTCGCCATACGCCTTATTTTTAGCCTTCACCACCTCTCTAGTCACCTTACACCTCATCTCCTTGTACTCGTCTACTTCATCTCTCTGACTATCCCACTTCTTCGTCACCAACCTCTTCCTCTGTATACTCTCCTGTACTTCCTCATTCCACCACCTGGTTTCCTTGTCCTCCTTCCTGTGACCAGCTGTCACACCAAGCACCTTTCTAGCTGTCTCCCTTACCACTTCTGCTGTAGTCGCCCAGTTATCTGGCAAGTCTTCACTGCCATCCAGTGCCTATCTTAACTCCTCCCTGAACTCCACCTTAGTCTTCACTTATCAGCTTCCACCATTTGATCCTTGACTCTGCCCTCACTCTTCGCAAAGTCATCCTACAGACCACCATCCTATGCTGCCTAACTACGCTTTCCCGTCACTACTTTACAGTCTCCAATCTCCTTTAGATCTACCCTCCTGCATAGGATATAATCCACCTGTGTACATCTTCCTCCACTCTTGTACGTCATCCTGTGTTCCTCCCTCTTAAAAATATGTATTCACCACATCCATCCTTTTCACAAGATCCACTACCATCTGACCTTCTACATTCCTCTCCTTGACACCATACCTACCCATCACCTCCTCATCCCCTCTGTTCCCTTCACCAACATGCCCATTGACACCCGCTCCAATCACCAATCTCTCTCCCTTGGGTACACTCTCCACCACTTCATCCAACTCACTCCACAATTCTTTTTCGTCCATCTCACACCCAACTTGCGGGGCATATGCACCAACAACATTCATCGTCACACCTTCAATTTCCAGCTTCATACTCATCACTCTGTCGAACACCTCACCTCCAAAACACTCGGCATACTGTTCCTTCAGGAATTACCATTAGTGAACAGTAAAGGTCAAAACCAAAATTTATTTTAAATAGACAACTTAGTGGCTCTAATAAGGTTAACAGAACACATTAAACGGATGTAGTGTGCATCTTGTAGTTCACAGATCACCCCCAGTATCCTACCAACATCACCCTCCACAAAGCATGCAGCTGTTTTGTCAAGGTGCAGCAGTTGTATTCTAAGGGTAAGCATTTTTTTTTTTTTTTTGGGGGGGGGGTCAAAGTTAATCGATGTCACTGCCAAGCGTGCTTCTGTGAATGCCGTGTGCATGTGGCTCCCAAAAGAGAGCCGCAGACCAGAAGCAGAACTGCAAATGTGAACAAGGGATTCAGCAGAGCCCAGACACACACCCCTTTGCTTCGGAGGGGTGCGCACGCAGGGAGAAGCCTCACACCCGAGGTCCCGGCTCCAACTGGTGACCATGAGTCAAAACTCAAGAATTTCTATCATCGCTTATAGAAGATTGTGGCAAGGTTTGTTTTCAAACATTCCGACCCCGATAAGTGCCCTGTATCGGGAGCGGTGGCGAGTGAATTTCAGGTCATGCGTGACGTACATATCTTCAGAGAGTCGGGAGTCTTTGTTCAGCCAGACACGTGCAGACTCCGTGGAGAGGTGGTGTTCCACTCACACACACACACACGGCCGACGCATGGGGGCTGTTCTCACCTTGCTCACCACGAGCAGGAATGCACCCCAGTCGCCATCCCTAACCTGCAGGCTATCCAAGCAGCTGCTCACGTCACCATTTTCTCACCGCCTTTCCAATCACATCCTCGTTTCTTACACGCACTCCGCCCCTAATCTTACTCAAGGTTGAACAGAAGCCTTCCTGTGCCTCTAGGCCCAGATCCCGGCGGGTGACATCCCACTATTTTGCAGACCAACATCCTCTGCCACCTTGTTACCTGTACCACTCCCAGCATCCCTTACGGAGATTCAACTGGTTGGGCATGAAAGCATGCCCAACGCAACACCTTTAAACAGTCTGGAAACTGTGCAAGTTAAAGAGATGGCTCTGTCAGTCTATGGGTCTTTTTAACCAAAACCATACCGGGAAAGTAACCAATGTACTGGCACATAATGTCCACACCCATCGTGGGATTACAGGAATCGTTACTACGATACATCAGCAATGGGAGAAGCAGGACTCCAGTGCTCGACCAGCCCAGCTCTCAACCACACCCCTCCATCAAGCCACATTTATCGCAATCATGCATGTGATGTCAGGTGCGACATCCTAGCCGCTCCAGTCACCATGGACACCGTTTCCAGTTGAGGAAAAATGGTTGCCATGGGCATGTGCAAGTATCATCTAGAACCACAACTTTACTCCAGCCATACTACAGTAGGCAGAACCTCAAAATAACCACAAGTGCCTTGGAAACAGATGTTTTGCAGGAAGTGTATTTTGGTTAGTGTTACTCAGATACACACAAAAAAAGAAACCCTGGTTACCACCAGCGACCGCGTCAGTGTAAGAAAGCGGTGTGTTGCTGATATCATTAGGAAAGCCGCATTACATCAAAGCCAAGCACCGTACTGTGAAATACTACAACTCGCATAACTTCAGCTTGCCATAAGCTTGTCACATCACACCCCAACATCCATACTGGCTAGCGGACACCCAGCACAGCAGCCATCCCTGTCAAACGAATGGTCATTCGCTGCAGCGGCCGTCGGGGGCTTCGCCACATTTCCTCCAACACAAAAAAGCCACACGGCGACAGCGTGTTCATTCCCAAAAACGCAGACGTCCCGCTGTAACGTCGCAACATTTTCGCTTAAAACGAACAGAGTCCGGCGCTGGCGGACACCGACAGAGGCGGGATCACCTTCCCCCGCCGCAGAAGGCACAGCTGCAGCCAGAAAGCAGCTCGACTGAAGAGGGGGATCCCTAGGAGAGGGCTCAGCCCGGACGGGACCCCGTGTGACGAGGCTGTGTCACACTCGCCTCTTCGGACGGCCAAGCTCGCCCAGGTGAACCGATGTGAACCTCGTACACCTGAGGCGGCACAGTTCCTCATCACAAGCAGTTACTAGAAGCCGCGAAGAGCCCGTCCCGGAGGAGCCGCGACCCGCCAGGCAGCACGTCGCCTGGAATACGCCGGCGAGCTGGCGAACGCCTCTCCCTCGGTCCGACCGACCGGTCCGGCTCCTACACGGCGCTAAAGACGAAACTCCCCCACCCCACCCCCCGCAGCTTCCCTCGGGGTCGACTCACCCGCCACGGGGCTCAGCAGGAGCACGGCGCAGACGCCCAGAGCCGACACCGCCGTGGCCATCGCCGCGCCGCGGCTCCCCCGCAGAGTGGCCCCGGCTCTCGGCGGCCCCCGGCTCACGACGTGGAAGAGCATGGCACGGCTGAGGCGGGGGCTGAGGCGGGCGGCGGTGATTCTCCGGCGCTGCTGTTTGTCCCCCCGGGGGGCCCCCCTCCTCACATCATCGGCGAGCCTCCGGCTGAAATCGCTCACATCTGCCGCTGAAGATGTAAGCAGACTGCTACATTTTCAAACGGCTCCAGGTCGGGCTTCGTGTTGTTGTTGTTGTTTATTGTTTTTTGTTTTTATTGTCCCGATAACACAAATCAGCTCTCACTGATCGTCATGATGAGCCACCGAAGCGGGAGGGTCAAGAACCGCGGTGCCTCGCCAGGAGACCGACCGACTGACACCGGGCAGCTCACTCAAACGTCTGCTTTTTTTTTTTTAATTATTATTATTTAATAAAAGAATAAATAAAACGCAGCCGGGGTTTCAGCCTGGGATCGCAGGCAGCGGCACGGAGTCGGTCCGAAGCGCGTATGTGAGCTCCATCCGAGAGGAGGCCTCCACACGCCAACTGTGGCTGAAGTGAAGCGGGGGAAGCGGCGTCCGGCTCCCTTTAAACGGAGTCGGGAGCCCGGCACTCCAGCGGGGGCTCCGTAAGATTTCTCCGGCGATATCTTTTAGCCCAGGATATCTAAATCTCTCTCTCTCTCTCACACACACCGGCTCTTTATCCACACGAACGTCGCGAAATTCGACAGCGACCGAGCTAAAAAAAAAAAAAAAAAAAGTAGTAATGAAGCGCGAGGCGAAATGAAATCTCTTTAAAGGGAGCGTTTAGCTAACGCAGCTAGCTAACAAAAAGCGGCAAGTCCACAGTAAATGTTTCGTGGATAACAAGCGGAGATTCTCCATCGTTGGCTTAAACCTACGTATCTAATGCTGGGGGGGGGGAGCAGATAAAGCCCTCTTCCGCCGTTCCTGTTTAGCGCAGAGATTTAGCAGCCGCTCCACAGCGACAGACGGGGCGCCTGGAAACGCCTCGCCCGACCTCACACTGTCTCCGGGACGCCGCCGCCGCTCACATAAAAGGGAAAACGCTCGTCTCCTCGCGCTTTGTCACCGGGGGAAACGGAGACAGCGCCCTCTAGTGTCACACACCCACCTACGCCTGCTGCTACTGCGCGTTCAGTGACCGCTGCTCGGACCCGTCGGCTCGGTAAGCGGCGGTGGTCCCACGCCTCCCCGGCTGTATGTCTGGAGACCGGTTAATCCGGTTCCGTAGTTGAAATGGCACGCCGTTTATGAGCAGTGGTGTCCCTAAAATGCCTGTAATGTGTGTGCTGTATTTCCTGTCCTGTGCTCACTGTCACACTGAACGGGATAACTGGTTACGGAAGGCACATGTTCAGATGTATTACCTATTTGAGTTTCCTGAATACATTTAAAATTACACAATTTGTAACCTAAGAGGGCTGCCATATGAAGTTAGAGACCCATTCAAGGTAGCCCAACATAAAATACAGTTAACTCATCAAATATTAAAATGAATAAACACACAGTGTTGAACAAAGGTTATAGAACAGTTGCTTCCATCTCGATTCTGGCCTGCAGCTCCGTGGTTCCTTCCAAAGTCCAAAAATATACAGTTTCGTCAATTAGTGTTTATTAATTGCCCTTTGTGCTTGTGTGCCCTGAGGACTGGGAACTTGTCCAAAGTGCACCCAGTGCTTTCTGAGATAGGTTCCAGTATCACCATGAATCTATACTAGAGATGCAGTTATGGCAGATGGATGTGTACAGTTTAGGAGTCTTTTTTTTCTAGGTCTTCCCATTTCTCTTTTGGTATCACTGCTACAGGTGGGAATAATTCTTCTCGAGTGATCATTATCTAAATGCTTAGCTGAAAATTAATTACTATATATTATCTTGCATTGTGTTAAAAAAAAAAATTGCAGCTAGATATTTTCAGTGGTAGGATCAAGTTCCCTTCTCCCTACAACTACAGGCTTACCTCTTGCATCCCATCTGGGATGTAAACAGGAATTCTTTAGGTTAGCTGCAGCCCCTGTTCCCTCTATACCCCCACTATACTTGGCCATTGCTGTAGTGACTGTTGCAAACTTAAGTGTCACCTCTCACAAGGAGTGTGGCAGCATTTAGCAGATGGCTGAATGGGCTCTGGCAATTTTTAGGGGTACACTGACAGCTTTTGTTACCATGGAGATATGCAAATTCCACAACCAGAAAACTGTACCACTTTAAAATATCTACAAAGCTAAGAACACGTTTGACAAACACTGAAGTGTCAAATGCTGCGCTCTTTCCTGCGAGTAGAAAATCAAGCAGCGAGGTAGACTGCAGTAATCTTTTCTCCTTCCTTGTTCCATAGCATCACGTTCCTGGATCAGCGGTCATCCTCTGCTTCGACTCCACATGTGAGACTAATCTGGATTGATTTTCCCCCCTGCACAGCAATATAATCGATATTTGATGTGAATGTCAGGAAATGCTCCCGCGTAGCATTTTGCTAATGGCGCTGGGTGGATTCCACTCGAGCAGGCCCTCCTCCCACTTCGACCGTGAGACGAGATGATCTTTACTGTCCGTGTGATGGCAGGTGTCGTGGCCGCACTTGCAGGAAGGAGATACCAGTTATCCTTACATGGTGCAAGGAGATAATATCAGCAGGGAGGGGGTTAAGTCTGCCATCCTTTCCCAGAAGTGTGGGCCAACAGCGAATTGGTTACATTTCATAAATCGTCACTGTGGCTTTCAGGCGGGGTTTAGCAGGTGGGGGAGATTCATCTGGGCACCTCAAAATGGGCATCAAGAATGTGTTTGTGAGCAAGGCGAACCCCAGTCACCGGAAAGGGAAACCTAGTTTGTCATTTGTGTTTTTTATATAGTACTCTTATCTTCTAAATGTCACACAACATCCTCTGAGCATTTGTCACCTATGGCAGGCAGTGGCAATTATCAGGATTGACAAGAAAATAAAATAAAGTTTATGTGCGGTTACACAGCATCCTGTCCCCTCACACTGTGCAAATGAGGATTGTAATAACTTGCCTGGTACAACTAAATAGTAGGAACTCTTACACTCCTGTCACCAGAACCAAACAACATACAAATTTGGCAGGTCCTACATCTTACACATGAAAATATTCAGTATTAATAAACAACTCATTGGAAAGAATTTAAGGGAGACAGAAAACCTGTCAACAGAGCTTCAGGCAGCCTTACATGTTCCCAGATCTACAAAGAAATGTCAAACAGGTTAAATCCCACTTAGAATGCAGTAGATAATTGGATTTTTCTTCATCCATGTACATGGCTTCATAAGAGCCCCCCCCCCCCACTTCCTCTTCACAACTGTCCTTGAAGAACGATCAGATTTCACAAACAAATTTGCAGATCCGCCGTCTTCGCTTTGTACCGTTAAACTGGGGCCTTTAAAAATATTCTCTTGTTTAGGGTAATGAGGCGATTCAGGATTAAAAATGCAGCACTGAAATTTTCATGGCATACACAAATTAATTTCAAGCCCACCATCAACAAAAATATGTTCAGTATAATCAAAGAAAAAAGTCATTACTTTATCACAAGCTGTGTAAATCAATTTTAGGGTTAAGGGCAAATAGTGAAAAGTGTCTCAGATTAACAATGACCTTAAAAGGGTTTTTTTTCTGCTGAGCTGTCCGAGTCTCAGTTTTCATGGTGTATCTATCCGCAACGTTTCGCTCCTTACAGTGAAATCCAAAGCTTCTCCGAGAATATTTCTGGATCAGCTCATTAAATTTGAAACTGCACATCATTATCCGCTCTATTTACTTTTGTCCGTCCACCCAAGTCTGCATTTTACTCGACAGTGATACAGCTGCTTGTCGAGGTTCAAGCTGCACACAGAAAGCTGAGGGTTTGAGCTAAATGTACTTCCTGTGTCAGCGAGAACAGCTCAACGCGAGAGCACAGACCACCCCCCCCCCCCCCCAAATTGGTTTCCCATGCTTCGGAATTTGCATAGTTACAAAATGAAGAGGTTGGGGACACTCACAGTGAAGACACTGTTAGACGTCAGGGGCTCCTGAGCACAGGTACAAAGACGCACCTTCCCAGGTGACGTCACGTTCCTCATATCACCCTGCTTTACATGATTTTAATACAAAGAATAAAAAGAAAAAGACGTCAAATCGCTCACTGACCAACTCAAGAACGTATAAAACACCTGGTGATTGGACCTGAGACGTACGATCCAGCCGTCGACTGGAGGACCCCGGTAGGTGGTTCTGTTTGGCATGCCAGACAGTACATTTCCACGTACATGCACACCTGGTGCTATCTGAACACCCCCACGTTGATGGACAAGGCCACTTCTGGTTTCCTGTTCTTCCTTGGACCCTCTGGGTGGGTGCCGACATTCTCACTCCGCCCCCTGGTGGACACAGAGAAATGCAGGGGGTAGAACTGGATCATTTCCAAGATGGAGCTTTTTTTTTTTTTGGGATGAAAAGTATCAATACAGCACCTAATTGTGAAGTCACTCTGGTCAGTTTAAGGCTACATTATTTTAAAATGATGCACGCAAACAGTAACCAGACCAGTACTCTAAGGGACATAATCAAAGACAAACCATAAACCAACATTCCCACATGACCAATGTTTATAGTGCTCAGTCAGATTAATCCCAAACACATCAATCAACCAATGAGGAACGAGTTAAGCTGGTGACTGACAGAACACAGGTAATCCCTTCCACCATGTCTGGAAGACTCATTTGTCCATTCACTACTGGTCACCATTTAGACAGACACTGACAGAGACAGACAGACTGACGGGCCTACCCTTTCCCCCGGGTCTCAGCTTCCTCTCGCAGCCTCTGTTGGGCCAGTTCATCCCACGGGGTGCTGAACTCCTGGTTGCTGTCAATCAGCAGGTTCTGCTCAAATCCGGGCAGGGGTGGGACAGGAACACAGTGAAGCAACGGCATCAGAAACCACAGATCACAACTACACATCACGTGCAGCGCTAACCTTGACGCCGATGATGTCGCCATCTTTCAGGTGAAACGGCGCCCCCTGGAGGTTCTCGGCCTTCTTCTTCTTCTTCTTCCTCTTCGACACTTGCTGGCTCTGTGATGACAAAAACCATCTTTAAGAGCGGCATACAATTCAGCATGTGGAACACAGACCATGACCACAGCTTGTATTAGTATTACTGAGAGTAGTGGTGGTAGTAGTGAGATTGTTTTTACTACTATTCAAATTAAATATAGCCGAATCATTTTCAGTGGAGGTGTGGTGTGTGGATGTTGGGCAGTCTAGTCCAGGACAGGACAGGACAGGACAGGAGCAGGGCCCCAGGGCCTCACCCAGCTGGAGATGGCCATCCAGCTATACTTCTCAGGACAGTATTTGGCGATGATCAGGCTGTCCTGACACAGGCCGTATTGGGCAGCCACGGCCTGATGCAGGCCGTGGGCGGTGCTGTCCCGGCCCGTGTCCCACACCATCTCCTGTGATGGGTAGTAGCCCCGCTCTCCTGGGACCCCCATCTGCACCCGCAGCAGAAGCTCCTTTGGCCTGGGGGAGGGGGGGATACAGAAGAAGGGAAAGTGTGGTGGATACGCTATATGTTATATGGCGGAGGACGAAGTGTTTGACCAATCACATTATGGGTCAAGCGGAGCTCCACTTACCCAAGATGCTCCTCCTTCAGCAGATGCTGCACGCACAGTTCCACCCCACTGGCCAGCTTCAACTTCCTGTGGCAACGTTGACATTCATATTTACAGGCTTTTATTTGAGGTGGGATTTCACTCAAAACTATACTGGAGTGTGTGCGGGGCATTTAACTACATTTTCTGAGACACAAATTCATCCATAGTAAATGGAGTGAAAATGTCATGCCTCGCGGCTAAATGTCAACAATGGCTGAATAAAATAAGCAACGTGGAAATGTTAGCATGGAGCGTCAGGAGATGGGGGCTGCATGTTCCTGGGAAGTGGGGGGGGCACATACTGTAAGGACTGCTGGTTCCCTCTGAGAATCCTGCTGGGCCTCCGGTTCTCTAGCAGCCAAACGCGCAGGAAGGCGGGGCTAGGCACACACACGTCGTGCAGAGGGGGGAGGGTCAGCACCTGGCACAGGGTGAGGTCATCATGATGAGATGTACGGAAGCCTCTCAAAAACTGAACCATACAGGCCTCAGGTAATACGATTTTATTGAGAGTTCGGCTAACGCAAATAGAGCTGGACAAAAAGATTAATAAATCAGTGTTACGTGGTGGATCCTGCGGCTGAGGACAACATTGCCGTTTGCAGTTTAAGGAGCAGATGTTGAGCTCAGGAGAGATACCTTACTCAAAATTACAAGAGCAGGGTTCTTCCTGTGGGTTCAGCCCTGTCCTCGACCACTACACCACCTACTGTCATGCAAAAATCAGACATTCCACACAGCTGCTGGGGGGGGGGGGGGGGGCCCCCCCCCTGAATTTTCATGTTATCCAGAAAAGCTTCCCCACAAACCCCCCCACGCCCCCCAAATC
>JAACJT020000082.1:683313-699648 GCA_009936485.2 Gymnarchus niloticus
ATGAGAGATTTAGGAATCAAAGCTGTGTTCTTCTAGCCATCCAATCAGATATCAGTAACATTTTTGAAAGCGGAAGAAATTCTTGTTAATTTTGGTTGCATTACTGTTTATTAGTATACCGTTTAATGGTCAATTATGTTTTTTTCCCTGCCCAGATCAATGGCCTCAAATGGCTTCTTTGTGTGCCTAAGACTCTTGCACAATACTGTAGCTGTACGAAGTGTGAAGTTTCAATGGGGGGGGGGGCTTTTAAAATATTCTCATCTGCAAAAGGGGGACCTGAAAGAATATGTTTGGCAACCCTCCAATACCAAAAGCCAGAGGCACCTTGACCTTCCCGCTCTTTCATTAATTGGTTAAAACACACCCTGCAGCAGAACGACCATTTAAGACAGACAAAAACAAATAAATAAAATGAACATGGTATCTTTACAAAGTTACATCTTTATTTCACATTGTCCGTATACAATACATACAAGTGGTATTGTTGGCTATAGCTTGCCCTTAGTTATTCATCTTTAAAACAAAAATATATAATCAGGTGCTTCTCAGCAAAGCGCAGTAACTCAGGCAACAGTATGGTGAGTGTACCATACGGGCTCCACGCTTCCACGTGAGGAAGGAAGGAAAAAACAGACCATGCTATCAGTGCCGAATGGAGACAGGCACCGCAGGACCCGAGATTCGAGAAACCGCGAAGTGGACGGGGTCCACTTCCAACGCAGGCAGACAGACGACATCACGCTAACACGCTAACACGCCGTTCTCCACAAGCGAGGCTCCAGCCGTCGGATGTGCCAACTTTGAAACAGAAAAGGGCAATGGGGGTTCTGCTGGGGAGATGAGGACGGTCCTGAATACCGGTATTGCTTTGAATCATCCTTTGGAGAAATTAAAGTGCTTGGTGGAGGGCGGAGGGTGGGGACGAAGAGAGGAAGAAACACGGCAGACAGAGACAGGCTAAAGAAGACCCCAAACTAATCCACGCAAACCACACAGAAGGCAGTAAATCGATATCCCCCAGGCGCCACAGAAACACACCGAGATGATCGATGAACAGCATTAAATACGGTAGGGGAGAGGTGAGAGCATTCTGCTCCCGCGTGCCGGCTCTCGCCAGGCTTTACGGACAGCAGCAGCCTCCACAAAGCCTCTTCTCCTCTCTGGGACCTCAGAGGCGACAGTCAAGCGGAACGAGGGTGGGCCTTAGAGACCCAGGGACTTGCGGACGATTTGCTGGGCCAAGACATAGAACTGGGCTCGGTCTTCGCGCCACATCTTCGAAGCGTCGACGTTGGCGCCGCTCTCGTCGTTGGGTTCTGGAAGAAGCAGAAAGCCCCAGCTGTAAACCAGCCTGGGAAGGCATCCATTTTGTGCTAAGCCTAAGCAAATAAGGTGAGCATGTGACCAGATAGTATGAGATCCAAACCATAGCAGTTCCACAGGTCCTGTCCTGCTTTTTTTTTTTTTTTTTTTTTTAAAACTGTCTGACTGACCACCAAGTCACCTACATAACAGACTTTAGATAACAGCTTCTACTAAACCAATACATTCAGTATTTATAAGAACGCAGGTAACATCTGTGAGGCTGCTGTTATAGTTTCAGCCACTAGAGGGCATTGGTGCTGTACACTAGGAGCTCCTCAGCCTGAAACGCTCTGGTAAAATATACAAAGTACAAGTGTTTGAATAATTTAAAAGGTCAACATGAATAAAAGCCAATAATCAAAGACAGAATGACTTGTATGGCAAGACAGCGACAGGACCTTTAAGTGAAGCTCAGGCAGAGGTGAGGGCAGCTGTTGAAGACAGGAAGCCCCTGCACAGCAGCCCCGATGCCACTCACCAGCCAGCATGCTGACCACAGAGAGGAGGATCTTCTCCACGCTCTGCACAGGACTCCAGCGCTCAGCGCTGCTCTCGTAGCCCATGGGGTCGTCACCAGGGGCGTGCAGGATGGAGATGCAGACGCGGCCGTCGGGGTAGACTGGGGTGGTCGGAACAGGGCCAGACCCACTTAATATCACAACAAACCTTAAACGGTAGGTATCTCAAGCTCTAACAGAACACAAAAAGAAGTTTTAAAACAAGAGCTTATACGATTCACCCTTAGCAATACTCAAGGTGCACCACTTCAGGTGTGGTACAGTCCTATTGCTTTGCACATAAATATGATTTTAAAAAGGAAAATTAAGAAGATTACAATGAAAAAAACAGCAGAAACAAGTATTGCTGCCATCTTGCATAGCGATGCTATTAACAGCAGAGGAGCCCTCCAGTAGGGGGCGCACACCAGCTTCCTGTCATCTGTGGAGGAGGGTTTCGACCCCTACACCAATAAAATTGGGGCTGCTCACCCCTCATACTCCAGAACATTCCATACAGGAAGTGCTCCGTCTCCATACCGGTGCCTCCAGGTGACTGAAAGGTCCACCGTGCCCCTCCACAAACCCTGGACCCCAGGGGACAAATGCTCCATTTATCCTTTTCCCCTCTTTGACCAATACCTTGGTGACACTCATCACAGCCCTTACTCTGCGGGGGGTGGTGTAGGACAGGGCAGTGGGGGCACTGGAAACCTGCCAAAGCAGCAAGGGGAAATTGGGACACTCGGGGCAAGATCAGAACCCCATGAGGAGGGGGGGGGGGGTCCCGTCACAGGGCCACATTTGCCATTTGCTCCAACCAAACACAAAATAAACCTGACCTGCCCACAGTGTCCAGCCTCACCTTGGCTGCATCTACGCACGACTCCGAGCCGGAAGTGCTACCGGGAAACCAGATACTCCACAAGTCAATGAAGTGTGGCGAGATTGGGGATAAAAAAAAGGCATTCAATGACATTGGTCTCTTTTTAGGTGGTAGGGTAGCATTTGGAAAGAAACACCGATGATCCAGAAAGGGCGGATCCAGAGGGTGGCACCCGTTTCTCAGACGGCACTACGACGGACTCCAAGGAGCAAAATGCTGTGCTAAAAACTAACTACAGAACTACAGAAACGCACTCACTACTAATGATATCACCGAGAACTTCAGAGTGAAACCATACACAGGAACTCCAAAAGATGGTGCCACGGGAGGACACGAGGTCACACTTACTATTGGGGTGAAACATCTCACAGGTGAACCTCATCTTTGGTGGGCTCAGGGGGTAGTCTGAAGGGAAGCTGAGGACAGCCGGGAAGACCCCCCCCTCGAAGCATGTGTCCTCGGGGCCCCTGGGGGGAGGAAGGCAGGACGGTACCCACATCAGCTGGTTGCATCACAGTTTCAGACCAGTTTCAGAACAGCACTTTCAGACTGCCTTGCAGAAAGAGCCTGACCCCGACACTGTAGGAGAACATCACAACTACCCAGACTGAATCTGCAGAGAATATCCCTCAGTGCCTGGCGCCGAGCCCCACGCTACCCCCTACAGGAGATGTCACAGGTGAACTAGGGCACAGAACAAGGTTGAGGTCATGCCTCCATCAACTCAGCTCACTTGTGCTCCTGAGGAGGGCTGTGCTTTTCCAGGAGTGATTCCAGCTCCATCAGCTAATTTAATATCAGTAACACTGACAGATATGTACTGTACATGCACACAGACACACATGTTCTTCAATGCTGATTACTCACACAGGGCCCAGATGTTAATATCCACTCTGTCCATGAGTTTAATCACAAAACTATTACAGCCATTTATAATGTAATGATTTATTGTGAGTAGAGAGCTATGCTCAGCATGTAGTTGGTTGTCACACGCTGCTGGGTCAATTTCTAAAGGTATGTTTATTCACCGCTACGCCACCTGGTGTACAGTCGGGACCCACATATCGGCGGCCTCGTCTATGGTGAACCTGTAGCATTTAGGAGCGCCCTGGTGCATCAGAGGTAACTCAGACCTATAGCTACAGACATATCCAGCTACTGCCACAAGGCCCAGACAACTCCGCCAGATGGGCAGAGGGAAACCCCACAAATCGCAAGGTGTCAGCTGAGCGAAGGAAGTGCCGTTAGGGATGGATGACTGCGCATCACATCTGAAAGACACCGCAACCCCAAAGACACATCCGTCAGCGATAAAATTAGCCAGCAGGACACCTCCACAAAGACTAAAGCACCAATAGGAGGCTCTTTGAAGAGAGAGACTGAGCACAGATGTAACACTGGTAGTTCGGTGTGACCTCCTTGTATGCATGTCCTATACCCTCATATTCCAAGCCAGCTGCTCTGCTCACTCATGTCAAAGCTGGCGCTGACTGGACGAGTGGCCGGCTTTTAAATGCTGGCACCCAGAGGTGGGGTGCTTGATAGAAACACAAGGGCGGCAGCTTACGCCATTGGTTGGCTGAGAGAGCCAATCACACCCAGGTGCAATGGAACACTCCATGTTTAAAAAAAAAAAAAAAGTAATAAGCCATAACCGGAAATCAACAAGACTCACATGATCAAGGCCTCCCATTCAAAGAAATTCTCTTCATTAATTGGACCTGTGGGGGAAAACGCAGATTGCGTCACAGATTAAACTTTGGGCCACATCTCAAGAGGTTTGACATATTCAAGTAAACTCACACATGCTAAAGGTTACAGGAGGGGTATTCCATCAAGTGGGCTTCACAAATCCTGCAACACTGTCCTTAAAAAATATAAAAATCCAATGCAAAAGATGTCTTATAGATAAAAAAAAAAAAAAAAAAAAAAAAACACAACCATGTGCAACGAATGGATGGTCTCTCCAACAAACATCATCCATTCAAAGCTCTGCGGATCAAAAAGATGATCCGTACACCAGTCAGGACTCTGATACACATGGCTGGTCTTTTCAAAGTCTTACCTGCCACGATGCCCTCCGGCGGGTTGAGGGTCAGCTCTGTGTGAGTGAACAACCATCAGAATAATCATTAATATAAAAAGGCACATTCAAGACACCTCACTGGGATACAGCTGAACGTACAGTAAAATCCGGACGTGGACACTGATAAGAGAACAGGTCCAGCAGGCATACTACAGCCCTGGAGGCCTCGGGGGCACCCTCGGCCCCGGCCGGACCCCCCCCCCCCGGTGGCCCTCGGCCTCGGCCCCGGTGGCCCTCGGTGGCCCTCGGTGGCCCTCGGCCCCGGTGGCCCTCGGCGGCACCCTCGGCCCCGGCCAGCGGTTACGACACTCACGCTTGTATTCCGCCATGAGTCTTTTTAACGCCGTGCCTGCCATCTGCAACAAATCGAACAGAAGCAGAGGTTTAAAAAAAAAAAAAAAAAGAAGAAAAAGAAAAGTAAAACGAGGTGTGTCTATGCGGAAGATTCAGGAAACCCCCGGGTACCGAGCGGACCCCAGCAAAGCCCGAATGTTTAACAACACGGACGTCCACGGAGATGCCGCGCGTTACGTTTTTTTCTCCCGCACCGGCTTTCCTCCGGAGACACGCCCCCGTCGAATCTGATTGGTTGATGGCCAGACGGCGCCAGCGACGCGGCGTTTTCGTGCGAACGCAGCCGATCGCTTCTAAGTCGTGAATCGTGCCAAAAAAATAAAGAAAGAATAACTCGGACTGAGGCCGACACAAAATGGTCATTTTACGTCATATTAACCCC
This sequence comes from Gymnarchus niloticus, assembly GCA_009936485.2. Classification (NCBI taxonomy): domain Eukaryota; kingdom Metazoa; phylum Chordata; class Actinopteri; order Osteoglossiformes; family Gymnarchidae; genus Gymnarchus; species Gymnarchus niloticus. Next base: position 688,887 of record JAACJT020000082.1, read on the forward strand.
TAGGGGTTTTTTTTTTTTTTTTTACTAAGCGAGGACGACCTCCCAGTTTAACAACAAAGGATATTAAGAATAACCCGGGGCACAGGAATGGGGAGTCGACAACCCATATTGCTCTCAAATATTTATTCATATAGGCATATTTTTAATATTTATTTTGTGTGCTAGTTCGCCTGATGAATGGTTTTGTAACTGCGGACGTGATAGCCAAGGCTAGTCGGAAGAAAATCCTACACAACCGAACACAATTGTAGTAATTTGGCTAGCAAACTAACGCTGAAATGACGTGTACTAAAGTTTTCAGGAAAATGCACTAACCACTTTCTGGCCGTAAACCAATCAGTTTCGACATGGGCGTTTCAGTGTGAGTGGGGGCGTGTCTCTGGGGGAAAACCGGTGCGGAAAACAATAACGCAGAGGCCTCTCTATCGCAAATCTTTTTCCGGTTACGTAAAAGGCGAATCAGCGTACACGAAAAGCGACAGCGACATCTACCGGCGCTTCATGTCACTGTCCCGCCAGCGCTGTTCGTGTGGAGGCTGGGTACCCCTCTCTCTAGCTCTGCTTGACGTCTTTAGTGAAGATCGATCATATACAGGATTGTTTTTTCTTGCCAGACGGTAGGATTACTTTAAATCAATTAATAATAATAATGGCCCGAAGGCAGCTCATGTTTTGCTTGATAAATCAAGCGAGTAAAAAAGCAGCTCGAGACATTCACGGCAGAAAAAAAACACCACACACATACACTTGGTACCAAAACATTTCTAGTCAACAAACTGTCTCGCGATCTGTTTACCAGTAGTGATAAACATTTATTTTTATTATAAATGTAACAGTGTCTAACATGGTCACCAGATTTATTACCAAGTTACTTCCATGCTTAATACTGAACAAATAAGGTATTGGCAGAGACAAGAAACCTGCATACCAAACTATATTTATTGTATACAGTAGTAAAGGAAAACAAATAATGTAAAAATCAGTAAAAAAACGTGACAAAAACAATGCACGAGTCTCCCGTCCACAACCCCCCCCCCCCCCCCCCCAAAAGGAAAAAAAAAAAAAAAAAACAGAAGAAACATGGAAAAGAAAGAAAATGGGGGAAATGCTCCATTTTTAAATCAGGGATTATTTCCCCCAAGAAGATGGGAAAAATGAGCAAGTGACAAAAATGACAAAATGCTTTATATTTAAATGTTTGCAATCACCCTCCCCTGTGTTCAGAAAAAAAGGAAGATAAACACTTATTCATGAAGACATTTAAAAACAGAACTAAGCTCTGGCTTTGCAATATTTCATTAAGAATATCATCTGATTGGCATTTGGTCCGGACACAATCCCATTCTGTCATCCGATTTAATTACCCTTCTAAATATACTATCAGGCCCAGTGGAATGAGGGGCTCCCATAAACCACTTGTGGTGAAGCCTTGAAAACAATGTTTTTTTTTTTTCTTTTTAAAAGGCAAAAAAAGACTGAACATCCCCTCAATCTGATTCTGTACCTAAAATTGCTGGAGACTTAAAAATAAAGAACATTGCGTTGCATGCGGAATGTCTGAGCACAAGACACTCCCCCAGAATACAACAAAAATTACACAAGGCACTATGGGAGCCTCCCATCTCAGCAGAGATACTGAAAGTGGGCACACAAGCATCATGACACAGGATGAACGCCAAACATCTACCACCTAGCATAGCTCCAGCAAGAAGTCTGTGGATGAAGGCGGCTTTAACTCCGGGGTACAGTCTTATGATCCACAGAAGGGCAGCAGCAGCCTATTGTAGTCTCAAGCACCATGGCAACCACCTGAAAGCTTGTTCTCGCTTACGAACAGACTGCCGTGTCCACTGCTCGCTATTGTGAAACTGGAGAGGGGTTCCTTACACAACAAAAGAAAGCGGAAGTAGGTCTTGGAGGGAAAATATATAATAATATTAATAATAATAATAATAATAATAATAAAATAAAAGTTGAGTTGATGCTCTTCTGGACCACAGCCTACTCCCATGAAAAGGGTCCATCCTTAGCAGGAGCCACCGGTCTGTTGTTGAAATACATCGATAGTGTCCTCATCCTCCATTTCCAGCTAAAAACAAGTGCACACTGAGGTCATACAGAGACACAAAAAAAGAAATCCAGACCTACTGAGAACTCCAAATTCCATTCAATTTGGTCTCATTCTGTCACACTTTGCCTCCTAGGACCAGGGTTGATTTTTTTTTTTTTTTTTTTTTTTTAAACATCAGACTGGACTCAACTTTTCACTGATCCCAGTTCTGACTCCTGGGGAAAACATTTACTAGCAAATAAAACAAATGAGTCTCTGTCACATGCGATACATTTTTCAAGAAAGGGGCCCATTAAGTTCTCTTTGTAGAGAATGCAACCATGAGTCAAAGATTACATTTGCACACAAAAACATTTTAGAGGCATCATATGGGCACTTACTGTCCTTGACAACAGCAATCTTTGATAAGAAATCTTTCATTTCAAAGTGAAACCTTTTTGTTTTGACCGACATTTACCACATACTAACCTGTGCAGGTGTGTCCGTCTCATTGATGGGCTGTCCGTCAAACCTAAACCTAATCTGCCTAATTGACAGACCCTAAAAAATAAAAACAGGAATCTTGTATTACACCCTGTTGCATCTCCTGTACAGCTATCTTAGCTTAATTTGGGACAGTAATGTTGTCTGAAATGGAATGCAGGAAAGCATCTACACACATACATTCATGGCTCAAATTACAGGAGACAAATGCATCTAATAGGCATAAATAACAACAAAATATTTTAAGATGAAAAGAATCTGACCAAGAGTGAGCCAGTGCTTAGTGCTGTATAAGCGTTCAAGTTTATGTTCAGCACAAGAATTAGCTGTCAGGTTTCAATGCAAACACAACAGCAGGTATGTGAATCACCCTACAGGTAGTTTTTAACTCCTAATACACGATGGTCAATGAGCAAACTACAGCCTTCAACACACTAAACTCATAACATGGCTCAAACAATTTCCTCTGGGATCAATAAAATTATTCTGATTCTGGCTTGGAGATGGCAGCACAAGACTTACGAAAGACTCACCTGTCTTTCGCAGTAAGCTTTCATTAGTTTGCTGAGGGGAGTGTGCCGTTTAATTTTAAACTGGACCACTGACCCGTCTTGGCCAGCAACCTTCAGATTGATGTGATCATTCTCAGTCTTCACGCCCTCCTGCACAAAAACGGAGACCCATGTAAAAATGGTAAAACTTCTATAGACGACAGGAGGGGCTATACTTAGGAAACCTTTTTAAAACTAGTGCAGTTGGGAAGGCCTCTGGTGATCAGTTACACCGCCATTAATAAAAACCATAATGATGTACAGTGTGTAATCACTGTAGCACTCAGTACTAATGGGACGAGCTCTGTAATCTGCTCCCATTGTCTTCCCCAAATTATGACCTCACTCAAAGCCATTTAATCAACCCGTCAGATAAACCCAAATAGTCTCACTATACCGCCAGCGACAACACCACCATCACTGCATGACAGCATCAGCATCATCATCATCATCATCATCATCAACAACAACGCAAAGTTTGACAGATCACATGACACCAAGCATCAGCGCCTTAGGCCGACTAGCGCCCAGGTAAAGGTGACCGACTCCACCAGATGCCAGGTACACACCGTGCTCCCTCGACGGCATGGTTAGTTGTGCACTTTCCTGTCAAATGGCGGCTTGTCCACCCCCCCCCCCAGAGCGCATGCCTCTCCTGCGCATGCGCCGCCCCCTCCAGGCGCTCGCTACGCTTTCGACGTACGGGTCGCGCGCACGGGCCGCATTCTCCACAAAGAGAAAAGTCCGCAAAGGCGAACGCTGAATGCGATGCCGGGGAAATCGGGCGGCAGAAGAGAAACAATGGCGCAGTTTCTATGGGAGTCCTCATCCACCCACTTCCATAGGGAATAGTGGACACATTCTTCCAGCGTTTTTTTGTTTTTTTTTTTTTAAAAAAAAACCGCATAGTCACCGTTATCAGCGGGCGCCAGGCTCACATTCCGATGAACGTTTCGTTTCTCCTTCCTGCCGCTCAAGAGCGGAATACGACCGTCGCCGAACACCCGTGCTTCCACAGACAGCCCCTAACGGCCAGATAGACAATTAAGCTAATGTAATATTGCCCACATACCTCCTGGAACCTTATATCTTACCTTTGGCTTCTCCTCGGACATATCGCTGAGTTACGATATTTCAATAAAGAAAGGCAATAAATTTATAAAGATAGACACCTTTCCACCTCTCCTAGTCTCCTTCGCAGCTATCGGGAACGCGCCTGTTCCCCACAATTTAATTGGCTTTTACGGGGTCAGGTGGTACATTTTCTCGGGAGCGTGGATACGTGAACGCGCATGCTAAATTGGCCGCGCGGAACGAGTAGGTAAATATCTTCGAGAACAGGAGAACGATATCCTTATATTTGGTGCATAACATATGAATTATAAATTTAATTCACTGCTGATATTTTGACAATATCCCAGGCGTTGTGCCATTAAGTTTACATTTCTCGTTCTTTAAGCTTAATCGGATATGGACTAAACATTTCTGCAGAATAGTGTGATAATTCATAATGGACCTGGAGTATAGGCAGATTAATTGAAATCAATCAAAATTTAAATGATGTACTTTAATTTTAAAAGATGTATAAATGTGCAAAGTAAAATACAGTCCAGATATAAGACGACTGCAAATTAGTACAACAAACTGCAAAACAATCAGTGAAGGAAAGTAAAATATGACATAAGGTGAAGGGCTGTCTATGTTACTCTGACAAAGACAAAAACACAAGTCACAACTGTATTGTTATTAGTGAGTTTAGTAACAGGATTACATTTGTATTCCCAGAATGGAAATTAAGACAATGTGATAAATGTTTATAATTTATTACAGTTAAAAAAGAGCTAATGTCAGGAGCATTTTTCAAAAACATTAGTATAAAACATTTAAAACAAAGTTTTGGTTACAAAAAATAACGGAAGTAGCAAGTGAGGTTCATGCAGTTTGACTGTTTGTGGTTCACACTTAAATTGGGGGTGGGGCTTTGATGTTACAATCACCACCCAATCCACATGAAAAGTTTGGGATGTTTGAAATCCTCAGCCTCACTTCAGCAACACACCACCCAGTTTTGATGTTTCTTGTAGGATAAACACAAAACAATTACTGCCAACGATATGTTTTCTTAGAGATTGCTCACATACAGATATCTATTCCAGGCAGTAGGGCTTCCTCATTACACTAGGCAGGAATTAGAGACTTATAATGTCCATTTTGGAAAGGAGTTCAGACATTTGTCAGTTACTGCATAACTATGACTGGAAGCATATTTTAAAAATGATTTTAATATGACGAAACAAAATTGGTTTGTACTATTTGGTGTAAATGTATGTAATCATGTACATGTAAATAATCGTGTTAGTAGTAACAACTTATTTTCTATCTTGCATTCTGTTCCGTTTGGCATTCCTGCAACTTTGCTGTACAGTGCGGGAGTTTCAGTTAACATTCGTATTCCATAGAAATTCAACATGCGTTGATGATGTCACCAAATTATGGCATCATAGGTTTAGGGTTGTTTACCAGGGACATGGGAGCAAGACACTCGTCTTCCTTTCTTCCGAAAACTTCTCCGTGCTTTCATCACAGTGGAAGGTCCTTTTCAAAGCAGTGACAAGAAAGCCAAATTCACAGAGTATGATGCATCATCTTTCTGGGTAGCAGCCAGAATTGGTGGAAACTTCACTTTTGACTAAAGGGCAGTCTGTATTTAGTGTCGTTCAATCACATACATTGTGGATAAAGGCATGTCGGATTATACACATGCTTTAGCATTCAACCTGCCACAGAATTGTCCCTGCGACTTCAGTGTGTGCGGAATAAACACGATTCATATGTCTGGACGGAAGCCGATGGAAGGGCTTTTTAATTACGCTGTCAGGTGGATGAATAACAGTTCAGTGTCAGGGGGGGACGCACCTTAATTGTTCTCAAACCTGGAGTATGGGTTTTCCTTCGTGAGACCTAAAAAATAAAGTATGTGAAAATTTATTCTTGGTACATCAGTTATACATATTAAACAATCATTATGCAGAAACAACTATTCCTTTAAAAGTGAAATCCAGTGGTAGTCAAAATTGAATGCTCAAAGGGAATTCGACCAATCAATTACCTATTTTATGGCCGACTAAGGTCTTTGGTATACAAAGTGAACTGTATTACATTTATTGTGAACTGGTGCCATTTTCTGAAGACATTCCCAGTCTTAAAGGCATTACTCGTTTCCTCATTGTCCTCAAAAATCCCCCACCTTGTGCCCTAAATTGCTTAGGATAGGCTCCAACCCCCCCAACCCTGCATAGGATAAGCAGTTTGGAAAATGAATGAACTAACTACATTCAACATTTCTCATATACTTTTCAGCTTCTCCTCTTCCTGTACAGTAGGACAGCAATTTTTTATGGCTACTTAGTAATACACTGAAGATACAGATTAAAATCAAACAGCAGATAACACTGAGGCATTGAAAACTTCAGAAGGTCACATCTGTCTTCCACACATGAAAACATCCTGAGGATGGACTTGTTCTTATACAGGGATAAAGTGACCACTCACCATATTTTTTTCTGATTTCATCATGTCTCGTCTTCATTTCCGCTTTTCTGTAGTTACACACACACACACACACACACACACACACACACACACACACACACAAATTGACACTTTATGCAATAAACACAGGTCATACATTCAAAATGAAACCACTCCTTTTTACATGAAGATTCCTCTCTTAATGAGTCTGCTGAAATTTCAGCAGAGGACATTAAATTTCACATCGCATCTCTTTTCACAGTATAAGCCCCAAGCATTTAATTTGAAAAGTCGCCAAATAGCCTTTCCCACTGCAGGGCAGTGCTGGTGAAATCCACTACATTGACGTATCTGGTGTTTTATGGTGTGTACTTTGATGGTTTGAATATTTGTATGGTTATATCAGAGCCATTTCATACTGAGAGGCCCTCTGCGGCTATGTGCTATCTGTGCTCAGGTTTCCATGTTTCCATGACGATACTGCCAGGAGCACATTTATTTTCAGGACAAAATGGTTACCAGCTGGACGACAGCCAAGAAAAATCTGAGCAAGGTCAGCAAGTTTACAATGCTTGTATGTGAGGCAGGGTGGCTTGGCATTGCTGTGGCTACTTGGGGAGGCTCACCTCTCCTCCTGACGGGCCTTCCTCTGTCCTTCCTCCAGCTCCATCTTAGTGTCTGTCTTCTGTGCTCTGAATGAACCCGAAAAGTGTCAGAAGATCAATGGGGGAATATGTTCTTGGTGGTCAGTGTTTACACTGAGGTCTACACATATGGTCAGTTCCTCTTGTAACTCATAACGGAACTTTATCAAATGTATGTCCAAGCTGCCAATGAAAACCAAACCTTGGTGTGTACAGCATATTAATATCAGTTTTGACGAGTCAAATTGGTTTCTGTTCCTAACTGGAGTCTCCTTTGGACAGTGAGGTTAATATGGAGGACATAAGACACTCACCAAGCTCTGAATAAAAGTGTCTAATAAATAAGAGGTCAAACAGCAGAGTTGGTACAAGAATAAGCTGATGACAAAATGAGAAACACGTCCCATCCTAACAAAGATCCCATATGATGGCAGGGTTGGGTCTATAGGTCCTCCATCCCTTCTGTGAAGTTCAAAACTCACGCTTTTTTCCTGGACCTGCAACAACAGCAGCAGCAACAGACAGTGATCCCAATGAGGAGGACGCCACTGATCACAGACAAGGTGATGATCAGGGCCTGGAAGTTCACTGAAACGAGAGAGCCAAATCAAGACAAACATCCAGAAAACAAACAAGATCTCAGATTTCCTGGTTATTTCAGCCACAAAGTCACTACAGTGATTGTGAGTAATACTTACAATTTATGCACACCTAGAAATTGTTAACATTTCCAAGCAAAACAAGGGGTAGATTAACTACACAATTTAAAATGCGTTTTCAAGATGACTGACGATGAAAAGTTAACAGCAACAAACACAATATGATTACGTGCGTAAACAATGTGAATGGCACTGATTGTGTGTGACACCAACACAGAGCTGACAGATAAGACGATAATACGGCTTTGATCTAGGATCGCAGAAGAGTCCGTAACAATAGGAACAGTCATAATTTGCCAGGAATGAAGAACAGGCTGAACCTCTGAGTGGCTTACAGTATGTGTATGACGTTTCAGGGAATAACTAACCACCCAATTACACCATCAGCCTACACCCTCTGCTCTCAGCACCACCCTCCCACGATAAGTCAAATGAGCACATTACCCCAGCAGAGTCCCCATCGAGCTTCCGCCAGTGGGCACAGGCTGCGAGATGGAAGGATGCTCCTCACTGGATAGTCAAAACATTTCCTGGTTGTTCTGCACCACAGACACTAAAACAAGCACACGGACCGAACATGAAATATCCCACATGAATGCAGCGCCATTTCCAACCCAGAATGTGCAGCTTATTAGCTACTGATCCCTTAATACCAACAGCAATAATAGTCACATGACAGATACGGCTGTTATCCGGGGAGACTGGTTTCCTTCACTCACCGACACATTATTCAGACATTCTTCACATGTTGTGTTGGACTTGTTTCCGCAGGCTGGCAATAATGGAGGGCACAGTGTCATTATGGTACCAATGTGGGATTCTCTGACAGCACAATATCCCTTTATGTCCATTTGGTTATTCTGTATATTTACGCACAAGCACCAAAAACAAACAAAAAAAAAAAACAGCGAAGAAAGAGAACTGACTGTATGCTGCAGAAACAGGTGAATGTTTGACGATGAAACATGAGAAACTTTAATTTTTTTTTTACACAAATGTGCGTTAACATTAGAAGAACACGAATGAAATGTTTGTTTTTGACATGGATTCGTCTCTCCTACCGACCAAACGGAACTTGGTAGAAGGTAAATGACTTGGGAATTAGCGGGTCCTTCTCTGAAAACAGAGGATCTCCAGGGAGGCCCAGTTGCCAAGGTCGAGCGTCATTTCATATACACATGGACAAATGCCAAATGTCTGATCCCTAAAGTGCCTTTTCCCCCACTCTTGTGCGTTCGGCTCCACATTTATGCACAGTAAGTACAGGCCCATGCATTCAATTCCTAATTTCCCGTTTGCACAATGGGCTTTCATTGATGCCTGGATTGAAGTCAACAGCCTCGTTTTCTCTTCATGTGTGCGTTTTATTTTGCAGGAAGGGGCTTGAAAAAGCTTAGGTGGGGCATTTTATAACCCATGCTTTATCATGGGACTGGAAGCAGAGGAGGAGACACAAAGTTTTGATGCAGCAAAGTTTAAAATGTTGACTTTTTTTTTTGAGAAAGCGAGCACAAATGGAGGCACTTCATTCATTTTTGCCAGCTAGGAACACTCTAAACACTTCAGCAATATAAATCAACACAATACAACATACACAACACAGTGGTGTCGTGTTATGAAAAGTAAATGATACACTGAGCACGTCGGCTACACGCACATCGTCAAATTAAAGGGTTTTAAATCAAGGGGACTGGACGACAATGTTTCTATTGCTATTCATTTAATATAATCCTTTAATGGTTCGTTAAAAAACGGCGAGAAAGACTGAGAATTGCTGACTTACTTGTGGCTGAGGTCCGGAAAATCACCACGGAGAAACCCATCATCATCATCACAAACGTGATGAACGTCCGTGACTCCACCATGTTCATGAAACAGCTGGCCTTTTCTGGATAAACAGCTGGCCTTTTCTGGATAAACAGCTGGCCCTTTTTGGATAAACAGCTGGCCCTTTTTGGATAAACAGCTGCTCCAGGTTGTCTTTCTCGGCGATTGTCCAGCAGGATCCCCCCCGATCGACAGGCGCCGCGGTTTGGACGCGGTTACACTGTAACTTGTCGAGCCGAAACGGATGCGGACTTTCCGCAGTTTAGCATGTGACCTCATGCAATATTGCATATGCAACTTCGCAAAAAAATATGCAATGAAACGGGAGTCTTGTAAACACGGGCGTGTCAGACAAAGGCGGCGAAAACAGCCACGAATACCTGACAAATTCGCTATTCCGATGCTTTTGTTCGGCTCTCTGTCCATATAATCGAGATCCCGCATGATCTAACCGCCTTAAGCGGGGATTTGGAAAACGTCGCAAATTCTCATGAAAGCCACAACTTATGAAGCTTTAAAAACTCATGCACATTTTTGCAACGCAAATGCATCCTGTTTTTTAAAACGCTAGCTAGGGGAACTCAGGTCATTTTGTGGGAAACGTAGCTTTATTGTATGCACTATACGCAAATCAAAGCAAACATTAACATATTTAGACTTAGCAAGGTCGTGATCAAATTAACAGGATTTCATGGAAGTGGTGTCACGGGGGGGGGGGGGGGTCCTGGTTAAAATCAGCCATGGAGTCTCACGTCCATGTTAACTTTAATATGGTAAGGCTGTGAATCTGACAGACTTAAATGTTTCTCATTCTAATGAGATTTTACGCATGATATACTTATGCAATAAAATATGTTTATATTCGGGAAATTGTGTTTTTTCTTATGTTTTATTGTTGAGTCATTTTATGACGTCCCACATGTTGTTGTTTAGTCACGCAGTCGTGTCCGACTCTTCGCGACTCCATGGACCACAGCACGCCAGGCCGCCCTGTCC
>JAACJT020000082.1:702895-720291 GCA_009936485.2 Gymnarchus niloticus
CATCTTCTGCCGTCCCCTCCTCCTTTTGCCTTCAACCTTTCCCAACATTAGCGTCTTCTCCAGTGACTCCTGTCTTCACATTGTGTGCCCAAAACATTTGAGCTTCACCTTCCCACATAAAGGTAGATAAAGGAGGACGGCGTTCCGAGTTTTTCAAATGGTGGGAAAATGCATTGTAGGGATCTCCATAATTGATGTTCACAATGTTCAGAGTTTATTAACGGAGTTAAGGGACCTCATGGAGAGCCTGGCCTAAAGAGGCTGTCTCATACAGAAATAGGGAGCCTGTGTGGCTTTCAGTTAGTAAAACGACTAAATTGACTTAAAGTTGGATAGCAAATAGATTTTAGCAATAAAGAATTTTTATCATCATTTAGTAATAATTTCATAAAAATTCTTCCATTAAATAAAATACTATGTCTATTTGTGTTTTGATTTTAGCCTGATCCATCCATGCATCCATCCATACAAACTACTATTTCAGTACAGGGTTTTATGGAGCCGATTTATTTACATTGCCTTCACATTTTATTTATTTAGCAGCCTTTTGTCCAAAGCGATGTACAGTGAAGCAGACAGATCACAGCATTCAATAGATAGCTATGGTATAAGTACAGGCCAGCGCTGGGGAGTAAGAGCTATGCAGCGTCTTTCCTATCAGAAGTTATTTATACTGTGAAAACCATAAAGTCCTCGTAGGTCAGTGTGAAAACTTGAGATAGGAACAAGAACTCGAAGATGGAGGAATTAGTGAGAGGAAAAATCAGATACTAGATGATTCAGAGGTGTTCCCAGAAGAGGCCTGCTGATCCGATGTACGTATACGGACCCCCATAGATGGGTCACCAGCTCATCTTCGTGCTCACACTCACAAGCAGAACTTTACACCATAAGGGTACAGACGACACAAAGATTATTGGATCCAATAATTTATTAAAGCATTTTGTAAAGCCAGTTACAAAAAATGACGTCCTCACACTTTTTTTTTTTTTTTTTTATTTGAAACAAGCACGTTTTTAGTGGTAGGAACAATAATAAATGCATACATTCTGGCCAGGCGAGGCTGCCTGCAGCTGCCTGGGATTTATAATGTGACAGCAGTAAGACACAGGGCAGGAGGCGCTGCGTGCCACATCCGGACACCAGGTGGCGCAGCGACTAGGGGCTGCTCTCCAGCCCTTAGAACCTCCTCCATCTTTACTGCGAGGGTGGATGACCCACCCCATTTCAGGCTCTCTCTCCACCCTATTTCCTCCTTTATACAATTAGCATTAGATATAGAATAAATATCCATCTCTGTCACTGCCTTCAGACCTCAGTTCCTCGACCAGCAGACACATCAAAACACATTTTAAGGTTTTTGACAACACTTTTTCTCCACTTTGCCCCCCCCCCAAACAAAATCTCGCATCACACTAACAAAACGTTGCTCGACGTCTTCACAGCAAAGTACACACAACTCATCAGATGGCAGGGACTGAAACATTTTACAGACATATTTGGGTTCACTCACTTTTTTTTTTTGCAAAAATATCTAGCATGAGTTATGCGATGCAACAGTACTGTACGATTATAACATGATTACTAAATTTGTTTTGTGTGGCTAAGGCTGTCTGTCGCTTTGCCAATATGGGATACTCTAGTTACTGTAAAACAAGGCAAGAGTACTATGCCTAGAGCATGGTAACGGTAGTGTAGCCGTCGACCCAGATGTGCTTGTCATGATACAGTGTTCTGTGCTCACTAACGCGGTGTCAGACCCACTTATGGGAGATAAACAGTACGACTGTTTAAGGCATCGAGATTTCAGGGGTGGGAACGCTCATTCCAGCCTTTCTCATGTGGATTAACGGGCTTCTCCCACAGACCTCCAGCGACGCCCTTTCGCAGAAGGCCGTCTCATCTCTCGCTGCTGAAAAACGGATCTGCGTTCTTTCACAATGAGATTCTGGCAGAATTAACAGTCTAAACATACCACTTGCTTTGTGGCACACGGCAGGTATGGGCGAACGTGTTTGATCCACACTATGGAAATCGTATCTAAATCAACGTTTAACTTGACAGCCACACGCCGCGTGGAATACCCAACAGTCGACATGAGAACACAGCTCCTAAATGGCGGCACTCTGGAACAATGCCTGAGCACAGGAAGGGGAGCACAGTGCCTGGGACCCAAATGCTGCCGGGGTCGTGTCCAGGAAACAGTCCAGAAAGCTGTAAACACGGCAGGGATTTATGAGGATGGTTGGCAAGCAAGGCATCCCGTTAAACGCACAAGTGTCTGGAAGGAGCGGATGGCTTCATCATCTCTTGGTTGAGTTTTGGCAGTAATTTGGTAAAGAATGTATGAGTTACGCTTTTGTGCTCCAGTTGTTGAAGGTTTCTGTTTGACCTCTTTAGAAAAACAACGATCTGCATTGGGATGGTATACTTTAGGGTGTGCTGGTTTCCTGTCAAGGTCCATGAGATGTAGCAAAGATTTCGTAAAGTTAGTTCAGCGTTGCCGTCAGGATTTCGCTCCGGCTCCGTGAGATGGCTTTTCTTGGTCTTTGGCCAAGCTTCCCAATTTGGACATCTCAGCACCTTGGAACCTCTGGCCACTTTTGCACCGGGACACCGAGCGTGTGATTGGCCCATGCGAATCACCTGATCCAGGTGCTGCCACAGCTGGAGACGGATCTCACGCTGCACCTCTTTTTCACGATCATGTTGATGTAGGCCTTCATTATCTTGGTGATTTCTCCGACCTGCAATGACCCAAAAGAATACACAGGTCTTGTAAACAAAATGCCAAATCACACTCTGCCTCTGAATAATATTTGTAAGTATTTTCAGCCCCCCAGTCCCCCACCTGTGGCGTTTCAAAGAACATCTCTCTCTCGTCCACGGTGATCTTGTATGTGCTGGGTTGGGGTGCCCCAAAAAAGACGATGTGCTCGTACGGGAAGGTCTCCAGAGGCTTGGGCTCGCCCCGCTTGTACACAGAGACGTTCTCTGCGCTCACGCCAAGCCACAGGTCATGGGGGAACCCTCCCTCCTTACACTGTGGGATTGAGGTTATTCCACAACTAACTACAGAGGTTTGCTCATTGGTCATCTGTCTATTAATATTTCATTAATAACATGAGTAGACTTTTGTGATAACGTGGTTTATTAAGCTAAAATGATCATTTCTGCCCAATTTCAGCTAGTTGTGACACAGATAGCAATTATTTGTTTGACTCACCAGTAATTTACAAGGGAAAAAAATACTCCACTCAGAACAACTTTGTTTTATCATTGAACAAGCTGTCGTTCTAGTTCCTTGACAACTACGCCACCAGGTGGCCGATTGGTCATGTTCATTCAGTGGACCCTGTGATCACATTAGACCTACGGCATCTTTTACTCAGAAAATGAAGCGCCTTTGTCACTAGCCGTTTGATCAGCTGTTGGTGCAGATTCATGCCTGGGGCCGGCAAAGTGGGGCAAACCTTACCTCCACATCGAAGAGCGTGGAGCCGTAGCCAGGCCACTCCTGGACAACGGCCATATACTTGAGCATGGCCTGGTGCTGCGGGAGGCCCTGCAGGCGGGCCCACTTTTCCACTATGCTGGCACGAGTAGCTGACGTCTCCTCACGCACCCACATCTCCAGCATCTGCTCCTCCTCCGCACGCTGCTTCCGTAGCGAGCCCGTCTTAAAGCTGCGTCGCAGTGTGCCGTCCAGGAAGCTGGTGCGCCGCCGCTCCAAGGTGTGGCCTCCCACACCCGCCCCGCTAGACACCCCCACCCCGGCCCCACCCGCCCCACTGGCTGCGCCCGCCTTGGTGGACTGCAGGATGCGGGCACGCAGGCGCCCCACAGGGTACACGGTGTCCAGGCTCCATCCACCCCGCCCCACGTCCCCGTGTAGGTACTGCAGGCGCAGGGCAGCCAGGTGCTGCAGGGTCTCCTCTGAGGCAGGGAAATGACCGCTAATCAGGCTCTCATGAGCCTGGACAGAGGATGGGGGGAGAGGAATGAGAGTGAGAAAGACATTGGGCAGGGAAAGGGGGGAGAGAAAGATAGGAGATATTGAGAGAGAGGGAGGGAAAAAAAAAAACAGGGGATAGCAAGCGAGAGGGAGGAAGAGAGAAATGGGGGAAGAGAGATGAACGACAATGTGGGGAAAGAGATAGACAAGGGCACAGGGAGTGAGATATGAGGTGAGACAGTGACTAGGAGAGTCAGTTTTTCAGAGATAAATTTTCAAAATCTTTAAAATAACGATTATTCATTGAGCATTTTGAATGCTCCTTCCATGTGTAACCACTTATCCTGGTGAGCATTTTTATGAGATGTACATTTTTGAACATCCCCGGTGCTGGGCTGCCATAACAGCCTGTAAACCACCATCAGACCTGCTGTCGATGTTCACCTGCTCAAACATGAAAGCAAACTCCACTCCCTCCTTGGGCATGCTCTCCACATCCAGGAAGCAGTAGAGTTTGAAATAAAGGCGCCACTGTCCTTCCTCCTCCTCTTCCTCGCTGCCTGCCAGCCTGGGGAAATACGCAGACATAACCGATTCCAGACGATCGACTGAGGATCACCTTCCATGACACGACGTTTTCAGCACAGCAGACGGTGGTTAAGATCATGTAGGACGGTGGTTAAAGTTATGGTTGTTACTGGTTCAAATACGCAAAAAGCATCCCATTACAGTAACTATAAACATGTGCTGGCCAACCACCTCCTGGTTTAAGAACTAACTGAATTCCCTCTCTAACTTTTGTAACTGTCAGCTAGCTGACAATGGAGCGGTACCTGGGAGACTGTTTGTGACATTTATCTGCTGTGATTTTAAGGGAGGTGTTATCCCTAAATCGCTTCAATAAATATCTACTTTTATAAGCAGATGGAGTGTAGACTGAACTGTATACTGCTCTGTGGAAACTGTGTCAAGAACGTGCAGATGAGTTGCTCAAAATGATGGGGGTCTTCTTCTGAAAGAGCTAAAGTGCAGGTTCAGATTCGACATCACGGCCTCGGACCCTCAATGAGATGTAGGGTTAATGAGCAGAAAAACGCCCGAACCACACTGTTTTCCTACCTCTCGAACTTGGCCAGCACGTCAGCCACTATGACGCGACTCTCCACGGCCCGGTCGGTGATGTTGTTGTGCTCAAACAGGGCGAACATGTTTCTGCTGTCTTCCATGGCCAGACCTCGGATGAGCTTCTCCACCACCTGGGGGAGGCGAAGAAAGACTGATGTCAGCGAAAAGACGGGACGCCCCCATAACCAGCGGTGGACGGGGTCTGGAGGTGCACATTTTCAGAAAGATTAATTCAGGGTGACATTACAGGAGATAAATGATGTAAGGATACTAGTAAATAACTATGGCATACAAGTACATAATCAATTTTTCATGGGATTTGAAAGAGCATCAACGGTTAGTACTGTTGCCTCAAACCTCCCGGGTTTGAGGTTCGAATCCTGCCTCCAGCTCTGTGTGTGTGGAGTTTCTATGTTCTCCCCATGTTTCCCAGGTTTCCTCTTGGTACTACAGTTTCCTCCCGCAGTCCAGAAACATGCGTTGTAGGCTGATTGGCTTGGCTAAACTGTCTGTAATGTGTGACTGGGTGTGTGAGTGTGTGTGTGACTGTGTCCTGCGGTGGGTTGGCACCCTATCCAGGGTCTCCCCTGCCTTGTGCCCTGAGGCTGCCTGGGATAGGCTCCAGGCCTCCCTGTGACCCTGACTAGGATTAAGGATGGATTTGATAGAGCATGTTAGCTTGGGCTTCAGCATCACCTCTCCAGCAGTGGTGTGAGAGTTAATGGAGATCTTGCAAGATCCTCCCCCATGACAGTAGACTGTGGTGGTCATCTCCTGCCGCGTCTGCAGGGCGGTGATCTCCTCCTGAGACGGTACGAACTCCCTGGACTTGGTCTTCTTCAGCGACTCTCCAGTGAAGTATGCGTACTTCTCAATTTCCGTGCCTGGGTACTGTTCTCTGATCCTGTAGAATCAAACACATGGACAATGAGCCTCTATTGTGGATGAAGAGGACAATCCACAGTTGGTGTTTCCAAAACCTCTTACCGGGGAGCCCCATCTGTCCCAATATCTGCACCAGAGGACACCTGATGCAGCTAATCAAGGGCTAGATAATTTGTAGGCTCTGAAATTCTACATGTGTGTATAGACAGACTCCCTGTCAGGGTTAGTAGGAGAATTCCATGTGGGCCATATCTATGGGCCAGGAGTAGAAAATATTTATGGGACCCCACCCAGGCATAGGGAAAAACATGCAATTTCCCAGACGGACTTCTGTTCCCAGTCCATCGCAGTCCAGAACGTGTGGGATGTCTAGAATTCCAAAATCGAAATGAGTGTACTGCTGATTTAAGGCATAAACATATAGATCGAACCAATCTGGAGAAAAGGTTTTAGCACACAAATGACACACTACTGTGATGTGGAGAGGGGTATGATGGGAGTGGACGCCTACCTCTTCAGGTGGAATTTGAGGTAGCGCAGGATGACGCGGCTGGGGAGGAACGTGCAGCTCATACACGTGAGGAGGTGCCAGTGAGCACGGTTCCCTGGGCTGTTGGGCTGGGGAACGTGATTGGTCTGTTTCACCAGCTGGCAGTAGACCTCGTCACGCAGCTCTCGCAGGTCCTGGCAGGTTTGCAGGATGCCCTGGATGATGGGGACCGGGTCAGACATGATCTCCATCTCCTGCAGGGAGTTGAAGATCTTCACGGCCTCATCCTGCAGGCTGGCGTAGCCCTTCGACTTTTGGACTGGGAAACAAGGAGGGAAACGTAGCAGGTTTGAACTGCTTATCAGAAAGATACGACAAGTAGTAACAAATGAAATATACTGTCAGTTTTTTTCCACCTAGAACTTCTACAAAGACTGCGGAAGTTGTGTAATTCGGTTTGTGGAAATGCACTTTGTAAAGATACATGAAATTTCACACAACAGAACAGTGTTATGTCAGAGAGAAATGCTGTAACGTTGGTATGGTCACCATAGGAACCATATTACTCAGAGAGAGGGGAAGGATGGACTCACGGCTAATGTTAACCTCCCCGTATGGCAGGGGGAGCAGCGGGGAGTGCAGGGGGTGCTGAGTGTATCTGAGGATCGGGTTCCTCCGGTATGTCTGCTCAACCACCTCCGGATTCAGACTGGTCTCCTTGGGGGAGAATGGTGGAGGAGAAATCTCAGTAGAATTTTCATGTGGCACTTCTGCAGAAGCACGGAGGCGTTCACGCACGCACATGGGCCGACACAAACACACAAAAGTCTGGGGCTGGGGGATGGGTTGTATCCCAGAAGATCAGGGCCATGGTGGACTTCAGAGTCTGGGGAATCCGCCATTGTAACACACCTCGGCACTGCTGCTGCTTAGAGCATACGGAGCAGTTCCACTGTAATGTAGAACCACTACAAAATGACAAGGCAGTGCTGCAGCAAACCTGAAGCGACAAATGAGGCTTCAAAACTCATGGTGGGTGGGAGTATCTGGAACTCAATGCCGGCTACTGCTAGTGTGGGACAGTCCCACCCATCACGGGTTTTGAAGCCCCATTTAACACCAGCATTGATTGGTTAGTTCAGGATGCTCCCACCCACCACAGGTTTTGAAACCTCATTTGTCCCATTACTAATTCTAAGAGTGAATCACATTAGAGATGTGGAAAGATTCTTAAGTTGCCCAAGTCTTGGCCAGGAGAGAGGCTCAAGTTTGCTTACTTCCTCCATCCAAACACAGCAAGTGGAGCACCCAGGTACACACCTGGTACCTGAGTCAAGTACAGTTAATGTCCCTGTACAAAATGAATGTCAGCAACATGCACACCTCCATGCCTGAAACGAAGACTGCATGATCTGAGGGTACGTCCCCCCCCCACGCACTCATTCCGACGGTTGGCATGGTGACAAGCTAATGGTTCAGTTTGGTGGATTCAAGTACCTTGATGTCCCGGATAAGTTGCTGAGTGGGGGTCTCAATGGGGACCTTGGTGTCAATTACGCCCTGGATGGCAGAGGCCCACCTCATGGCTTCGTTCAGCATCTTGGTGTACAGACGGTAGGAGTGCTTGCGTCCATGGACGATAATATTCCAGTAGCCTTGAAGAAAAAGCAGAAATGGTCAGGTTCCACCTGGGCTTCCAGAAAGACTCCAGAAACCTCCAAAGACATAAAAGTCATATAACTGATCGATCAGCTGCTAATCAAACAATGCCTAATTTTAAAAAATGCGACAAAAGGCAATTTGTAAGGCACTTTATAGAATAATTTTAACATCTGTTATGAAATCCACAGGCTTTTGTGGGTTAAGGGTGACCACAGTAAAAGAACACAAATGTGGATATCAATAAAGCTCCTGTGAGTCACAGAAGCGACACAACCCCCCCTCTAGTGATGTCACCCCCCCGACCCCCTGTATCCGGGACGTCACCTTACCGAGCTTCGTTCCTAGGATGCCACCTCCCTGACTCCCATTCCTAGGACATCACCTCCCCAACCCCTGTTCATTGGGATGATACCTTTGTCCACGGTCGTCCTTGAACACCTCTGGGACTCCGGGAGCGAGCTGGCACTCACCGGTCTCCTTGAAGACCTTCTCCTCGGGCTGCACCACGGAACAGAGGCTGTTGAGCACCAGCGTGCCCAGCTTGGAGCTGCTCCGCTCGGAGGACTTGAAATAGTCCAGGGAGTTGTTGGTCAGCACAAACCAGCGCTTCTTCAGCTTGAGGGAGGTGCTCTTTCCCCCAGACCTCATCTCCTTGTGTAGCCAGCCTGAGGAGATCAAACCCCAGAGAGAAAACTCGCCATCTTCTCCTTGAAGAAACCCTACAGTCCCTCCCCTTAAAAATGCCCCAAATGTCTTGTGGAAATGTGAAGGCAATGTCAGCACTCCATAAAATGCGTTTTTAATCACCATGCTTCATCCAGACCTGTTAAAAGTCACATGACACACCTCCGGTTGGAGGGAAACAGAGGTAGTCAAGAGTGAGAGATTAATACGTGTTGTGAGTTCAGTAATGCGAGGACTATGCAGCAGAACAAATAACGTCTTGGAATGAGGCACAGAACTAGTTGGACTTTAAAGAAGGAATGCCATCAGATTCCTATTAATGCAGTCATTGGGCCACAAAGATCAAAGTCAGCATGAGTGACAGGTAGCTGAGAACTTGAACATCTGGTGTGTGACAGAAAAGGACTATCAGCAATCAATCATGAAGCTGGTCAAAGCTCGGAGGACACTGCACGTCCCCAGAACTTCTCAGATCTTAGCCTTCCACACCTGTGAACTTTGCCTCCCCCCAATCTCTCTGTGGTGCAGATCCAAGTCCTCACCTCTAACCAGGAACTCCTGTCCGTCGATCTTGGAGTCGCCCTTGGGCTTCTGCAGCAGGCTGATCCAGTGGTGCATCTCCTCCGGCGTGTCCGTGTTGCAGTGGATGACCCGGTTGGCCGTGATGATCACGAAAGAGTTCGGCCTGCATGTACATTGGTTTCAGGGCATTCGATTTGTTCAGGGTTCTAGCACAGTGCAATGGATGACACACTAACTATGGTGACAAGGCAGATGTGTTTGGGGAATGCAGCCAATCCATACAGAAATGGCGCTCACTATAATGGAGTATGGAAAAAAACAGATGCAGTTTCACTAACTGACCACTAGGGGGTGTCCTTTACCTGTCAGGGTTGTCTGAGGCACAGACGGAATCTATCAGCCCAACATCCAGTGTTCCCTGGGAGACACAGGAGGAAAAATACTTACTAAATATTGTAACTGAGCGCTGCTGTAAACCCGGCAGCCATGAGCTGTTGCTAGGAGAGTGACACTGACCACAGCGTTCTTGGGGTTGGCCTGCTCGTGCTGCATCTCCAGAAGTTGCTCCGGGGAGGCGCTGTGGACCCGACTCAGTACATTGAACCAACCGCTGCGGCCAGAGCACGAGGAGAGGAAATTAGGAAAATACGTAAGAGGAATCAGCCAGTATGCGTTCTGTGCACTCCAATTCGTCAGTTATACTGTGCATTACCCCTGTCATCCACCAGGGGGTGTAAAACATCCACTCAGTTCTTTTCAAGCTGAAATCATTGCTGAATTCAATGTCACGACCGCAGCTAGTAAATGTTTTTCAAAACACAAGTGCACATGGGTTGGTTGGTAAACAGACAGCAAAGCATAACTGAAAGGTAGCAGTGAGGGCACACCTAGCATCCTCTGGGGTCTCTGCAAACACTTGGTAGGTCCTCTCCTCTGTCACTATGTTCAGTGCATTCTCCTTCTCATGGTTGTCCACAATTTCCCTGTAAACGCACCCAGAGTCAAGGTCATCAAAGTCCCTGGTCCATGACAGAATGTTCCTCTGTGCAGCCCAGGATCGCACGCAAATATCTTCATATATGTAACATACAGGCGTGTTTGTGAGGAATTTCAAGTCAAACCCAGAAAACCGGTAACAAGCAGAGATATTAATCAATAAAACCCCCATCTAGAGAGGACATCCCCATTGCGTCTGTTTTGTTTAGCGTCACACCCTGTACAGCTAGAAAAATTCGTCCTATGAGACGGCTGAATGCGTCCAAGCAGTTGCATGCACACAGACACAAGGAGACACACTGATTCGCTCATACTTGGCCGTGCGGATGTCGACGGTTCCCTTCAGCTTCTCCTCGCTGTCGTTCTCAAAGTACATGAGCTTGGACTCGCGCAGCACGAACCAGCGCATCCTCCAGTTACGGCGGGACAGGGTGGACAAGCCGCCACCCTTCTTGTACAGCCAGCCGGACTTAAGTGACTCCTGCTTTGCCCGGAACCACATGAAAGTCTCGTCCTTTAGCACACACCAGCGGCGTCGCCACGGGTTCATCAGCCCACCTGAGGAGGGGGTGGGGCATTGATCAGGCTCACTGGCCATTAGCAATTCGTGGGAACGCATCACTGGTTATGTCAGAGCGAACCCTGAGCAAACGCAGCTCAGTGATGGAAGGAGCAGCTTGCTGTTTATGTGGCTCACCTCACAGAAACTACCCCAATTTAGTAATAAACCCCCTCAAACATAACACACTCTATAGTGGCTGCAGATGACTCAGTATATGACTCGGTCTATGACTCGGTGTATGGAAGTGCATGACCGTGTATGACTCAGTATATGACTCGGTGTATGGAAGTGCATGACCGTGTATGACTCAGTATATGACTCGGTCTATGACTCCATGTATGGCTATGCATGTCTGTGTATGACTCGGTCTATGACTCCATGTATGGCTATGCATGTCTGTGTATGACTCGGTCTATGACTCCATGTATGGCTATGCATGTCTGTGTATGACTCAGTATATGACTTGGTCTATAACTTCATATATGGCTCTGTATGACTGTGTTGAATCTAATCTTCCTTTGGGTGTCCTGTAAGTGGAAAGCAAATCATAGGTCTCAGTCTCTCAATGTTGACACAATGAGTTAATGGACAACAGTGCTGATACCATAGCCGGTACTGACAAAGGCTTTTTTGTACACCTTGGAAGGCTTGAATGAGCGGAGGTGTGTAAACGAGTCACAGAGAACAGTTCTGTGGAACAGGGTTGCTAGGAGAGGGCCTGTCCTTATCAAGATAGCCGACTGGTAAAGAGGAGGGTGATAATAATACATAATCAAGGGGACTCCTCACTGTAATCATACTGGATTTTACAACACAGACTCTGAAACAGAGGGCACTTTTTCACTGTATTAATATTACAGGCCGATTTCTGTCTCTAATGCTAGCTGAGAGTCGATGGCTGTTAAAATGGCACTTGAGTGATTGTGGGACATCAGGATGTTTGTCACTCGTGTCCGTGGTAAGAGTGGGTTCTCACCCTTCATGTATAGGTAGCTGTGGAAGTAAGGGGGTCCGTTTCCATTCAGCAGATTCACCTTCCCATTGGACACCTCCTCGTCTGTGTCTAGGCACCCGTCGTTCTCGTCATCGCTGTCGATGAACTGTCAAATAAACCGAGAGAAAGGCGATGACGTGCAAGGAACCTCCGTCGGGCATAGGCACCGAATCTCGCAGTTTATCTTCAGGCTACACCTTTTGGAATGTCAAACCGGCAACCTCAGAATCCAGGAGGGTCTGCACATTGACGGAAACATCTACCATCAGGATGTTCAGCCACCATTGATGAATAAATAGAGATTCCATTTTAGATTAAGATGTCTGATATACGGTTAACATTAACAAAGACTCTGTATCTACTGACAGGAATTTGAGAGGAAGAAAAAAAATCTGAATAGACTAAACACAACAAAAGGTTAAAAGGGAACAAAACAAAAGG
The DNA here is from genome assembly GCA_009936485.2 of Gymnarchus niloticus. NCBI lineage: Eukaryota > Metazoa > Chordata > Actinopteri > Osteoglossiformes > Gymnarchidae > Gymnarchus > Gymnarchus niloticus. Next base: position 715,212 of record JAACJT020000082.1, read on the forward strand.
ATTTAGCTGCTGCTTATTGTTAAAGCACCGCTGAACCGTCCTGCACTCCCGCAGCCCGGCCGACCCCCGCACTCCCGCAGCCCGGCCGACCCCCGCACTCCGGATAGTACTGACTGGTCATCATTTTGTCCTGAGCTCATGCTCTGTGTTGGCTGTGTAGGCTGACTCCTGGACTCGTCCCACTGCTGCAGCCAGAAGGTCAATGACAGCCTTGTCTCCATAGGCCACCTCTGCACCCTGCGCCTCATCCAGCATCCCGGGCATTCGGGAGGGGACATGCAAGTTCTGAGAGAGGCAGTAAGTGGATTCTTCCCTTTGGGGGGTGGGGGGGGGGTTCTTACGGTGCATGCTATTGTCTCTGTCTTTCATTCTATGCTAAATCAACAATTTCTCTCCTAAGCTCTGAGGCGATGTAATGACAGTATCTGAGAGCAGATTGACAGACAGATAAGAGCCAAATGCAACAACATGCCCATGAAATACTTCCCCACGCTCTCATCGCTGACATACAGGTGCTGTTCTGACAGGCTAATGGGCCACCGGAGCTAACCAACACAGACCATGGAACTAACAGGCTGGCAGTGCCTGGGGGTCCTTCTAGCAGACAACCAGATTTGTGCAGAAAAAAAAACTTCTGGTGGCATCTCTGAGTTAAACGGGGGGGAAACGTCAGACCGAACCCGTTTGTCAGGCTGAGAGATGAACAGGAACAATCACTGACAGCAAGCTGCAAAACTTTGTGCAAAATATGTGTGTCAACCGCACCACCGCCGGCTAGACAAGCAAGGGTTAAACTCACGGAGTCAGAGCTGCCACGGTAGGAGTCCTGGCTGTGGTTGGTGCACGTGGACTTGCGAAGGACTTCCTCATCTGTCATGTGACCATCGTTGGTGCTCCCAGCGTCTCCTGAACTGCCCGGGGCTTCCTCAAACTCATCGTGGTCGTAGTCGGACTCCATGTCCGGAGGGTTGTGGTAGATGGGCTCCTCGACTGTGGCCTGGTCGATGCTCTCGTAGTCACCCCCATCATCTTCCACCTTGTGGGCCACGGCAGGCATGGGTGGGGGCAGGGGTGGAGCAGGGGGTGGGGGTAAGTCCAAGGGACCTGCGGTGCTGGGAGCTGTGTAGGGCACTTCTGAGGGGATGGGCGGAGGGGGGGGCACGAGTCCCTCTGCAAAGGCAGGCGGAGGAGGGGGCAGGCTGGAGAACATCTCTTGATCTACAGGGCCTTCAGCAGGGGCTGGGAAGTCGGGTAGAGGGACACACAGGTCCCCGGTGTGGGGGCCTGTGTCCACCTCCTCTCCAGGGACCAGACGGGGTGCTACACTCTCCTCCTCAGGCGCAGCTAGGCCCAAGCTGCCAAAGTCCAGCATCTCTAGGAACTGGGTGGCGGCCCGCGAGGCTTTCCTGCGCAGCCGACGCAGCTCGGTGTCCCGCCGCTGTTCCAGCTCGGCCCTGGAGGTGGCGCCCAGCTGCGACATGCCATCCTCCCGCTGCCTCTGCAGCCGCTCGATCTCCCGCTCCAGGCGTAGGATCTCCTCCATCTGCCAACGCTCCTCGTCAGAGGTGCCGGCTGGGATCGGGCTGCGGGATGAGGACACTTCCGCCTGCAGGTAGGGGAAGGAGAGGAAACCTAAACCAGCTGGATTATGTCATAAATATAACAGCGTACCTCATTTGTCTAATCCACCATCAGCTGAAAGTAGAGCATGCCGTGAAATGTGGTCCAGGAACATGCATGTCTAGCTGAACTTGAGGGCAGGTGAGCTATTAGTCTAGCTGCCCACATGTGAAATTTCATCTGAGTACACCAAATGAAGTAGGGTATGGAAGCACTGATATTACCCGAGGATGGAGGAGGCCGTCGTCGCCTTTAGTCCTGAGAGGGAAAAAAAAAAACAACAACATTACTTTTAGAACTTGTGACATACCTGGAAACGTTTTACAGAGGTTTACAAAGGAAAAACTCAGAGGAGAGGGTTGACCATCAAAGGGGTTCCTGAGAACGGGGAGCAGTGCATAATGGTTCGTTACTAGATGACAGAATACCAGGATTACACTAGGGAAATACCAAAATTATGCAAAGGAAATACCAGGATTACACAAGCAATACACTGGGATTACACAGGGTAAATCCTGGGATTACACAAGCAATACACTGGGATTACACAAGCAATACACTGGGATTACACATGGGAAATCCTGGGATTACACAAGCAATACACTGGGATTATATAGAGGAAATCCTATTTTAAATCCATGAAGACCAAAATGCCATCTCACGGTGGCGTGACTCTCAGGTATTTCTGAGAACTCAGACCAGAGGTAAAGCTCCCCATTCGACTTCACCCCAATCCATTTTATCTAAATTGAAATGGCAGTGACAGGGAGGAGTTGCGGCAGAGGCTCTCCCCACCTAATTTCTCCAGCACCCGGCACCTGCAGGCTGGCTCTCTGCTCCTCCTCCTCCTGCTGCTGCTTCTTCTTCAAGGCCTGCTCTTCTAGCTCCAGCCTCTCTGCCTCCTCACACCGCCTCCTCTCCACTTCCTCCCTCTCCCTCTTCTCCTGCCACAGGTGACGGTACAGGCTGCGTGCCAGCTGCCCTCGCCAGTGCTTCTGGAAGATGAGCGCCGCCGAACGGAGGCGTAGGAAGACACGTCGCCAGAAATATGCGCGGTAGTTCTTCTGGATGATGAGGATGCTGGACAGGACCTTGCTGTAGTGCTTCCTGCAGGGGACACGGCGGTTAGGTCACAGGGAGTGCCATGACTTCAATCAAAGTCCATTTTACAGGAAACGAGTTAATGGAGTTGAATTACAACATTACAAGTGAATGCCAATTCTAAAACCACGAAGTCAAAAAAGCCCACAGGTGATTCAGCGCGGAGGAGAGTCCAGTCTGAACCCTGCCACACGTTATGCCACCCGCCAGGAGAGGAGAGACTGAGTCAAAACCTACAAACCAGGTCGACTGAGCACCGATGTCAGCAGTGCTGCGGGGTTTTAAAAAAGATATTTTAATCCCTGTCACCGATTCGGACGCCTGTTTCCTTTCTGAAGTTTTAAGGCCTTTGAAAAAAGAATGCACCCCCTGCAGCGCTGTCGGCCTTGCCCTACAGAGCCTGAAATCCGATCCTGTTCGCTCATGATTGGTCGGCGCCTCATTAATATTCAGGATGACCCCGCCTTCTCCGACACGCCCACCTCCCGCGTGCCCCCTCCCCGTGACGGTGGTCAGCCTCTCGGGGAAGAATAATCACAGTTAAGCAGCCATGTACGCGACGGTCTGCCGTTTACCGTCGCCGTGGGGGGAGTAACGTGTCTGTCACCCTCTGGTGAAACTCTCCCCTCTGCTGTTTTTACATCAGATGTTAGTGAAACAAATCTGGGGGCCAAGTGTGCTCGCCCATTCCCCTCCGAGGTGGCGGTAACACTGCAGCGTGCACCCAAAGCGACACTTAACGCCTTCATTGTCATAGTGTGTCAGTGGTTAGTTTCGCGCCTTGTTCTTCCCGACACGGCTTCTGCAGCTGACATTATGCTCTCTTAAACGTTAGTAACAAAAACAAGAGAAACTCCTGTTGTAGAAAGTGAGGACCTACACGCTCCCCGCCCCGGGCTACCCGCTGTCAGGGGTGTCTGTCATCCTCCCAGCCCTCAGCACTCCAGTTTCTGTCACCCCCCCCGGGTAATCCGCTGGGTCGCTGCCGCTCTGGCACCGTGTCGGCGGTTCCTAGGACGGCTGAGAAACCGGGCAGGACTAACAGGTAGCCGAAGGTTAGAGGGCTGTCGCCACCCTCCATCCACCCGCCGGTGCCCGCAGACACGGCCGCAAAAGCTCGCCAGGCTCTCATGAAAGACACGCACTTAGAAACACTCCTACGAGACACTCACAAAAACACACACACACTATCAAAAGCTCTCATCACACACTCTCACACTGACAAACGCTCTCACAAGTTTTGCTGACAAGCTGACGGACGCGTTCACACACACACACACACCTGAGCTCGCTCACGGTCACGGCCCCATCTCTGCGTGATGGTGTCAGACGTGCGTCACGTGTACCGAGACAGACAGAGGGACGCACGCTCACCTTGCCACATAGCTCAGTATGTGGGCTCGGATCACCATGCCCGCCTTACGCCGCACCTCCTCCCTCTCCTTCTCCAGCCTCTGCTCCAGCACCTCCTTCAGGAACACCTGCAGCCACACAAGCCGTCTGTTAACGCTGCCTGTGTTTCCGCTGTACCCCAGGCCTGCGAGGGGGGCGCGCAGGTGGCAGGCCGGCAGCCGAGCGTCATAGAGACACAGCCTGGTCTGAGCACCGCTGCTCTGGCTTTCCCGGCACGGGCAAGGAGACACACGAGCTGGGGGGAGGAGCTGTGTTGAAGGGGCGGGGCTGGCCACGCCCCCCTCTTCACACACTCCAGCTCGCTCGCGCACACACACGCACCCACTTCCTCATTAACTCTCACCTGCCCGACTCCGAAGGGAAATCGGAAGAAACACCTCCAATTCGGACTGTGAACGGCGGCAGGCCGCGGTCCGTCACGGGTGGCGAGCGTTGCTGAATGAGCAGCGTGGCTCGGCATGTCTTATCAACAACCAAAGATCACAGAGGAATGCCAGTGCCACTCCGCACTGGGAATCCCGTCACGGCATGACGCCGGACTCCACTCCGGATTTACCACTCGGCCGCCTGCTGTTTTGGACTTTCTTGTGACCTCATGTGAAGGGGAGTCGCTAACCCCAGCCCCATGGAGGGGTAATGTTTTCAGGGGCACTTACTGTCCAGTTGCCCTTGCCTGTCCAGATGTTCCCGTAATCACTGACGTGTGGCTGCCCCTGGCATGAAGCCTGTGCAGGAAGCCTCTTGTATGCCTCCCCATTCCACAGCCCCCTCAAAGCACCCCCACACGACCCCCTCCTGGACCCTCATCCTGGGAACGTGTTTCCTCCGTACACAATTGGTGCGGATATAATTACACGCAGATTGTTTCAACAAAAGGACAGCGAACCCCCCCCCCGCCGCCCCCCCCCCCCCCCCCCCCCCCCCCCCCCCCCCACCCCACCACCCC
>JAACJT020000082.1:739505-764287 GCA_009936485.2 Gymnarchus niloticus
GGCCAGGGGGGGGTCCGTGCTTTCAAGGGGGGGGGGGTGCCGGTGGGGGGGGGGGCCGGGTTGCCGGGCTCGGTGGGGGGGGAACACAATGGCAGCTCCCTGTGAGGACAAGGACACGTACCGGCCTGACACTTGACCTCCTGAATTAACATCTGAGCCTCCTGTCGAGGGTCAAACGTGGCGGCAGTGAAATCATGGCCCAGCGCAAACCCGAGATACCATATTGCTCTGCCACAAAATCGGATCAAATTAGTAATGCAGCACTGGGGAATAGCACTTTATCCTCATGTGCTAGCAGGGAGCCGGTAGCGCTGCCTTTGTGGGATGGAAAGGGCGATCGGAAAAGCAGATTACGATCGTGTATTCTGCGTCTGCAGTGGTGATAGCTCATGTGTGGGGGGGGGTGGGGGGGTGACTGGCCGATATCTGGCAGCTGGGTATTCATGTGTGGATCCTGTGGGCCCCAGCAGCTGTGTGATGGAGAGGGAGCCGCTAAACCAGGCAGCGGTGAACCTCGGCTCCAGTACCACAGCCCTGCCACCTGCAGACCCAAGTATTTCACGCTTGGTCTGCTCTTGTCCTGGAGGCTGCTGTAAAGAGGATGGTCTGCAGGGAAATCCTACAGAAGAAACAGAGGCCTGTCAATTTAATTACACACTCGGGGGGATGACTTCATTCTCCCTGCTAGCCCACCCCTATCTCCCTTTATACAGGTGACAGACCTCCTGACACGGAAACCAGTGACCAGCGCCGACCAGGAAGGTTGAGAAAGGCTCTTGGAAGTTTGCTGACTCCCCGCTGAGGCCTTTGTTACTTGCAGCAGTTCAGGCTACGTTTCATCTTCATCTACAGGTGCATGTGTAATTAACGTACTTCGTTTCCACTGACATTTATGTGCCGATTAAGCCAAATGGACCTGAATCTTTGTTCCTAGCAGCCCGGGATGCTCACGCTGCTGCCAGGGACCCGATTACCAGGCTTACCGTTAAGCGGTGCTCTCGTCGTTCGCAATTCTATGTCCTTTTATGGCAGCATGGACTAACCTCAATATGGCTGAGTTTTGCTTGTCGTTATCAGTAAAATCAGCCAGTGGCAAGACTGGAAAGTCAGCGCTGTGTCACTGATTCGTCCATTTAACAGAATGTTGTGGTGTTTCACTATCACCGGCTAGCAGTTCTGTGCAGTCTGTCTGCGGGAACAGAGCTCAGCCCTGTTTGGGTGTGTCAGGGATAAAATTTCTGCCTCTGGACCTTCCTGTTTTAGCAGTGAATTTTCACCATGTGTACAGGATCACACACATTCGTATTTCTGACTTTGTGAGAACCATCCAGTCATCTCTATGGGCCTAACCCTAATCCTAAGTATGACAACCCAAACCCTTACCCAGCCCTAACCTTAACCATTAGTAACCCAACAAAATAAAGAACTTTCAGCTCTTTTGGTTTTTTTAATTGCATTTACAGATTTTTATAAAATTGAGTTTTCCCTTGTGGGGACATGACAAGGTACAAATGGTTTTCATTACCTTTTGGGGACATTTTTTGTCCCCACAATGTAATATTAAGCATGGTACACACACACACACACACACACACACACACACACACAGAGTTTATAATCCCTCTCCCACAATGCAGCAGAAAACAGACAAGAGCAAATGGAGCTACACAATGTCAAAGCATCTTCAAGTCAAGTCAAGTCAGGTCAAGCAGCTCTTTATTGTCATTTCAACCACATACAGTCAGTACAGTACGGAGCGAAACGAAACAACGTTCCTCCAGGACCGCGGTGCTACACAGAGCACAGGACTACGAAAGACTACACATAACAACGTAAAGAACACGTGTGCAAACGTGCAAACAGTGCAAGGCAGGACAGCGGTACAGACGATGACAGTGCAGTACTGACCAGTACACAGCTGTGATATTTACAGAAACTGACAGGTTTTAGACAAGATCATAAAATGCATTGTATTTGCTCTTCTGTTCACATTGTGAAAAAGGGCTGCCTGTGTGTGTGTGTGTGGGGGGGGGGGGGGCAGTAAAGAGCCAAAATGGGGCTTCCACGCCACCACAATGTCACCAGAACGCCCAACTCGGCACTGCGAGTGTTGTCTGTGGTTCGTTCACTCAGGATAGCCCAATCTGTGAGAAAAAAACAGCAACAGATGATGCATTATGTCGACAGGATGCTGTGATTTCTTTACAGTTCACATTGGTCAGCGTTGCATCACAAAATGTTTTGTTTTCATGGCTTCGCAAGCCTCCCCCTTTTATCACAGAGCACAGCCTTGGTGTGTCAGCTTCTCGAAAAGCATCAAACTTCACTTATCCTGAACACAGCTACTCTTTAAGATGCATACTGCTGTTCTGTAGTAGGTCATTTCACACAGTCAGGTCATTATTCTGAAACATTAGCAGCAATAAAAGCAGCCAGTTTACTGCTTGAGAATTATTAGCAATCCACTCCTGTGCTCTGGGTTCGAATCAAGTATTAATCTCCAGCCCTGGACTCTGAATGGGTTCTAATAAAGGGGTGGGCCGTATTTATGGATCTACATGGGCTCTTTTGAGTCTGAAGTAAGATGGCAGGATAACTGCCGGTATGCACAAAGGTGTTCAAAACACAAAGCCTAGAAACTGGACCAAAAACAGATCGGTCTGATTTTGCAATAATCTGAAGCTGACTCGTATTGGACCACACTTTTATGGTTTAACACTCGCCTTTTCTCTGTTAGAAAATTGTGTGCATCTTCACTGTGAATTTTATCGTTTTTGGACTAAGGTATGCACCAAGAAAAACTGCATGAACACAACAATGTACTAGCCAAATTAATATGATTCTAATACTGAGCCATGGTCAGATTCTCGGAGGGGTTGACGTTACTGTAGAATTTGTAATTGTTGTATTGTTTAATCGCCATTAATGATGATTCAGATAAAAGCTTGCACAAACATGATACACATGTAAAGAACAATGTAAAAATATTTCTGACACTTTTAAAAACATTATTTTTTTTTATTTTGTATTGGGTCTAAGTTCTGGGTGAAGGTTAAGGGCCGGCAGCAAATGGTATTGAAGAGGTCTAACGTTTTTCCAATAATTCAGTTAACTGAGATGATTAAGAAGGAAAATGGTCTTTTGGGCCAAATTTCATCTCGTCTAAAAATGAGCAGGGACAAAGATCACCACGACGTACAAACACTAAACATCAGTCACACCTGGATCTGCTCTTCCTGCATCTTCACACCTCATTGAACCCTCGTGTATTTTTTTGGGATATGCAATACCAACATTAGCCACAAGATGGTAGCATGCGCATTTAAATCGAGCGACAGTGAGGATGACCATCAAACCATCTGTCCATTTTCAGCATTGAAACCTACAGAAAGATGAGCGTTGATCTGTAGTCAGCTTAAATCATAGATCGGTCACAGTCATACATGATGGACAGCAGCAGATCTGACAATTGTAGGAGGAAAATAACTAGAAAAAATGCATGTGCGCTTGGGAATAATGTGCTGAAAGAGAACTGAACCTGGATATTTTGTGCAGGAGACCTCAGCGGAATAAAGCGGGAGAGTTTCCAGCGACCGAGTTCTCTTCGTCGTGACAGGTGCAGTAAGGATTGGTGTAATTCCATTTTCATCCACTAGGTGAGGCTAATACACCACGATGTCTACGTCTACTGCCAGACGTGTCACATTCCCTGCCGTTTTTCATAAAAGCAAATGCTGTGTCTACAGCTTCTGCTAATCGAGAAGGACAATTTCCAGCTTTTGAGTCATATGACGACGTCAGATATGGTTCACCAATATGCTGGTTTTTGGTCGCAGTAGAGGGGAAATCAAGAGGAAGTTCAAAAACGTAAATTTTAAAATGAAAGATTAAAGAAATAAAAATACAAAGGAGTGTAAAATGCTTCTCTAAAGCAAGTAACACACCTGGATTTTTGGAATGAAGTTGGTGGTGCTGTGCCAACGAGAACCACAACTGTCTCCTCCCTGCCCTAATTCCTTTTCATCTGCTTACTTTTCAAATGTCCTGTCTTCATGAATGGAATATCAAATCAACCACTGACTTCTCTGTATGCCCGGCGACAAAGAATGTCACTGCAAGATGGGGAATTTCTGATCACAAACAGCCTGGAACAACTGCGTTAGAAATATGTACATCTTGTGTATTAAATCAGGGCCGGTCAAACGTGCTATTGCTCATGACTGTAATTAAGACTTCTCACCTTCATTAAGTTATCCTCTACATTACAGCTTCCCCCTGGAAATCCTGCCCAATTAAACTGACACCAACTCTCACTACTCTGTGCATTATGTCACCCCAACAATTAATCATCATTAACTCTCATCTTTCTACAGCACAAAGTGTAATTTCAAACCTGCTAACATCTGTCTAAATCACAGGTGAACACACCTTTGTCAGGCCCAAAGCAGACTCCTTGTCCACTTTCAAAAAACACCTCAACACTCCTGTCTTCCAGGAACTCCTCTAACCCAACATGTGACTCTCCTCTCCTGCTGTCATCTTCTCCAATTTCTGGTCTCAAACTCTTGTCTTTAATGCAATTATGATGACCTACTGGGGCTTTGTGTTTGGTTAATTACCTTCTCATAGGGAACATGCTGTATAGCTCTCAATTCCCTGCTAGCCTGCACTTGTTTCCTGGTCTCTCATTGGCTGCTCAGCCAAGCTGCACTTATATCTTAGGTAGTCACCTAAAGTGCTGTAGGCTTGGGTTGTATGTCATGTTGGACAAAAATGTCTGCTAAGTAAATAAAATGTAATATAACATAATCCACAAAGCTGCCTTAATTAAGTGCTGTCCAGAAACACTCAGAACTGTGACACAACACAACCATTTCTCCAGCATAGGGTTCCAAATCAGTCTGTGCCTGGGTTAGTCTAGCCAAAACATCTGTTTACACAAATGCATTTTCTTCCAAGGCATTGACATGACATTTGCTAATAACTCTGCCTAAAAGCAAAAACATCCTTCAGATGATTAGTACACTACATAGCTCGGTCTGCCTTAAGGAAGATTAGAACTTGTTCCCCCGCCGGCCAGCTTTTCAGAATTAAAAGTAGGTGTTCATACATCACTTTGCCAATGACTCTCATGTGAGCAATACTTCAGTTACTGATTAAATACTGTTACGGTAAAATTACCACAGGAAAATCAGAGGTAATGATTATTTGCCAGAGATTTTACCCAACCCGTAGGATCAGCTGGACCAACATGAAAATTATTGTCATTAGACAATGATCGACACTTTGCTATACTTCCAAATCCTCCTCAACGTGGGAATACTGTGTCAGTTATGACTCTTCCACAGGAGAAACAGTATTTAAAATCTTAATATCACATTAACATGCAAGGTCAGAAGGAAGATTTTAATCCAACTGTAAATATTGAATTTCTACAGACTGATTTCAGAGCTGATATATTTAACACTGATCTCTCAGGCAGCTTATTTTGATTTATTGAACAATAATCACTGGAACCTAATCACAGCACTGACTTTATTACCCAGAACTGAATAAACTGGAAAACTATACAATTTAGTTCCATTATTTTATATTTCCTTGCTATTAAATGCGGCACCGTCTGCAGTTCATATGGGTCTCTCAGATGTCCTGGATCAGGTAAGGGTTTAGAGGTCATAGGTCACAGGTTAAGGCTTGGGGTTTGATGCCCGGACTTTCCGGTGTTCCTGGACACAGCGAGGGGTACAGAAGGAAAAGTCCAGGTACTGGAAGGGGACCTTTCCCATCAGAGACTCCCCACACTGCCAGCAACGCCTACCACACAGAAAAAGTACAGTCAGGGATTGGCGACAGCAACTAGAGACCATTCAGAATGGTGGGGTGAGGAGTGACTAATCACAAAACAGAAAGAGAGACAGAGGACAGAGAGACCAGTCAGAGAAGGGGAGAGAGAGAGAGAGACCAGCTGAAATGGGAGAGAAGCTAAGGCAACCAGTCAGAGAGTGGAGAATAAGCAGGGAGAGACCAGTGGGAGAGAAAGGAGAGATCAGCCATCAAAAAAGGAAAAAGGAGAGAGAGGTGAAATGTGACTGCTAAAAGCAGAAAGGTGGTGGAAATCAAAAATGCCTGTGTGACTGAGTCAAAAAAAGCATCAGAGAAAGGCGATGAACACACAGTAGTTGCACTTAGTTCTGCTGGAGCTGGTTTTTATTTGTCATTATAAGGCCTCCTTTGACAGGTAAAGAGGACGAAAGAGCAGGAAGCCTCACTGGATGCAGGAGAAGTTGCTCCCCGTCAAGGCCATCTGCTGCTCCAGCCTCTTCTCTGCAGCCAGGGCCCTCTGTGTCACAGCGAGAAGAGCGGTCAAAGATCAGACTGGGGAGATGGCCAACGTCCACGTGGACACACACACACGCAGGCGTCACCTTTTCCCGATCACTCAGTGCTGCAAACCTCCTCCTCTCCTCCTGCTCTGCCTCCTCTCTCCTCCTCTCCTCCTGCTGTTCCTTCTCCCTCTGTTTCTTCGCTGCCCTCTGTGCCCGCTTCTTCTCTGCCCTCTTCAACTCGATGTCTTCCGTCAGCGGGCCCGGGACCTTTGAGAGACGGGCATGCCCATCACGTCTGCTCTGAGCCGCCCAGACCACGGGGGTGAGCCAGGTGCAAGCCTACCTGCGCCTTGCTGTAGTCATACTTGCCCGGGTGCTCAGCCACGTACTTGCGGAACGTGTCCCGGGTGTCCTTCTCGGGGGCCACGTTATATGGGGTCCGCCCCTTCTTGTCCCTGCACAACGATGACAACATTCACACTCTCTGCTATTCTCTACTCGTCTAGCAGGATCCTCGTTCTCGCGGTGTCTGACGTGAAAGCTCTCCTGTTATGTTTTGACCATGGTGTCGTACACCTCTGCCTCCCTGACTGGATGCTCAGCCTAGCTACACTTATACCCAAGCTGGCTCCTTAACAACCGTTTGCCTATGTATTTGTTTTGCTGCATTTGGCTTCAGACTTAAGCATCTGCTAAGGGAGTAAACATGGCACGGTGATTACATGGTGACTTTCATATCTCCCGTTATTAGCCGAGGGAGTCGGCTGACTGCCAAACCCCCCTAACAAGCCTTACAACTATAAAAACCCATTTTGTTGCTTTGGGGTAACAGAGGGGTGGTACCGGCATGCTGGGTCACCCCCGGCGTCCATCAGCAGCCTGACTGCCCCCCTCTGGCCGGCCGCAGAGGCCACGTGCAGCAGCGTGAATCCAGAGTCGTCGATCGCCATGTTGAGGAAGTCGGGCTGGACCGGATCGGTAGCGCCCCCTAGAGGCAGGTCTTCTGGCACGCTGCGGTCACCCCCCTCCCGGGTGCCGTCACATGGCAGCTGCAGGAGGCGGTGCAGGGCATCCAGGTCCCCAACCTTACAGGCCGTGAAGAGGGCGTCCCGCACACCGTACTCCCAGCATTCCAGGTGTCCATCACATGTGACTATGTTAGCGATGAGAGGCCAAGAGCACAGACATTAACATACAAAAACATGGTAGAGTGTGCAGCATTGTCGCCTCACAGCTGCGTGGCTGCAGCTTCAGATCCAGCCCACCAGATGTGGAATCTATGTTCCACCCGTAATCACATGGGTTACCTCTGAGCGCCCAAACATCTTCTCACGGCCCTAACACTGGTATTTTAATAGACGTCCCTTTATTGGTGACAGTGTTAGTGGTATGCACTTGTGGACCCACCCTAACACCACATGAAGGCGGCATCCAGATCACAGCAAGGCTGGCCTGTCTCTCTGACGAGCTGCCGATAATCAGCCAGATTTGCTAGCTGGCTACAAGGGAGAATGAGCCAACAACTTGCCTTCCTCTGTGGCTTGAGCCTTCTTACTCTTCCTGGGTCTCCTCCTGGGTCCCTGCTGGCCATCACTGAGGCCTGGACCAGCTGTCTGGTGGTCCTGGGCGTGCTCCTCACCCTCTTCGTCAAGCCCCCCATCCCCCAAATCTGAACACAGAAACATTAACTGGGGGGGACCTTAATGACCCGGGACAACAAACTATCATTTACTTCTTAATTTAATACCACTTTTTAAAGTCTGATTTGCAGTCCGAGTAACTTAGTTACTCTAGAGAAGCTGGCCATCGATTCAATTCAACTTTATTGATATAGCGCCCTTAACAAGGAGCAACATCACAAAGCACTTCACAGAGTCAGGGGTCCAAGGTCCTCAGACAGTAAGCCAAAGGCCACAATGGCAAGGAAAAAACTCCCTCAGAAGGAAGAAACCTTGGGGAAAAAACAGCCATCACTACCTCTAATACAGAAAAACTCAAAATGAGAAGTTCATCAAAAATTTCAGAAACAGAGAGGTGACCAACCAAAAAGTTTAAGTATCTGTTTGCTATTCAAATGCATTTGACTAAATCTCTAGTCCATGACTACTGCTTTATGCTTAAGAAGTTCACTGGTTCACTAAAGGACATCAATTATAAATTTAACTCAAATTAAACCCAACAGATGGGGGCGCTCTGCAGCGCCTCAGCTCAGTCACCTCGCCCACGGGACCTGCAGCTCTCTTTTTTCTTCCGCCGACGCTTCCTGCGAGGGTACGTCTCACTCTCCCGGAGGTCCAGGGTCCCCAGGGCCTCCTCCACCATCTCCAGGTTCACCTCCGGGCTGTCCTCTCTACAGCAGTCCTCCTTGTCTGCCACCGGGGGCGCTGTAGGGTGTTACAGGCAGATCAAACTAGGCAGGGATGGCTGTAGAAATGAATTCTGGCCATCAGAGTGTCATGTGATCCTGAGAAACCTCTCGAAATTCGTAGATGTCTGAGCAGAACACACTTTGTTCCCGTCAACGCAGAGTATGACACCAGCCTGTGGTGATCACCACGGCGACAGAAGTGATGCCAAATGGCTGACCTGCCACCTTCTGCTCCGGATCTACCCGGACTGGTCTGAGGGGCTTCTCCTTAGACACTTTCTTCTGAGGACTGAAGAAGGCGGAGACTTCAGTGTCTTCTCCTGTGTGGAAAAATAATAGGCTTTAAAAACACACAGTGGTTGGGATTAGTCTGTGATATCAATCACTGCCTGATCCAGAACAATCATAACCATAAAACAACCAATATGAAGTGGGTTAACCAACTGGTGACTGAAAACATGCCATAATCTAACCAGCTATGGGTTTCAAAGCCTCTTTCTTCTGCTGCTAGAATTTCCAGGTACCTAAAAGTCCACCATCCTGAGGTGAAGCTCTCATGCATCCTTAAAGCTATTTGGCCATATTAGCACTGGGGAATGCTGCTCGTACCGTAGATGTGCAGCGTGGAGAGGCACTCGTGCACCCGCCTGACTTCCCGGAAGGTGGCACGTCGCGTGGCGAATGGAAGTGTGCGGACGCGAGGGTCACTCTTGTCCAGGGGGGCCTGACGTCCACTGAAGAACATCATCTTGTTGTAACTGGGGACACGCAGGAAGATGGCGCTGGCCTCCTGGAGGTGCTCCGCCCAGCTCTCCAGCAGGTCCTGCACATCCTGTGAAAGTGGAAAAAGGTCAAAGGTTACATGACCTGGAAAACAAAAGGTGAAAAGGTCAGATTACACATCCTGGGCACATCCTGCTACAAAAGCCCACTTCTAATATCTAGCCTTCACATCCTATTTGGACAAAAACAGGTTAAACCAAAGATGAGACACGTGATTAGACAGTGCTGATGATAAAATTACAGGGTGCCCCACTCGGGAAAAACCGACAGATGATTTTGGGGATCATATTCCAGTTTCTCAACTCGCTATCTGACACAATGCTGAAATGGAGAACATTCTCCATGACATTACCACACACAGAGTCCTGATGATCATGTCAACAGCAAACAGCTGTCAATGGCACTACATGGACGGTAGCCTGCATGGGACACCCCTAACTTTGGTTTTTCCTTCGCGACATGTATGGTGGCCTGCTTGAGACGTCTCTAACGCCGCTTCACCTTCATGAGTGCGACCTCATTGTAGCGCCTCAAAGCAGCACCAGCTGACTTTGGTGCGTGGCTGCGGTTCTGGGAATCCCTCAGGCTCTGGGCTGTACCCCGCTTGGCTCGAACCGTGTACCGATGGAAGGTCTTGTGCTGCAGGACCTCCTTCCTTTCCAGGGAGAAGCCAAATATAAGGGTCCACTCACAGGACAAGTGAAGGTGAACAGTAGTTAAAGTCTTTCTGCCCAATTAACCAAGCAACAGAGTTAAGTCACTCACCCTTGAAACACCGCCCCGGCAAAATGCCCTCCTCCAGTCATCAGGATGACCCACAGGGACTTACTGCTAACATTCAGAAGGGCGGTAACAAGGTCCCCTTCACTCGAGTCCACCTACAATGCCAGCAGAGATCATCATCTATCCTAAATGAGCCCCCCCCCCCCGAGGTCAGGCAAAGGCACTACCTCAGCAGAACTCCACCACACCGGTAAAATATCAGCCTGAGGTAAAGGAGGGTGACCATACGTCCTCTTTTTCCTGGACATGTCCTCTTTTTGGGGCATAAACAATGTGTACGGCCGGCATTTCTAAATCGCCGAAAATGTCGGCGTTCGGCGTTTGCTTTTTAGTCACTGCTAATTGTGTGTGTGTTCGTCTGCCCAGTGCCACCATCCTGCCCCCAGTGTCCTCTTTTTTTGAGGACCAAAATATGGTTACCCTATGTAAACAATTATCAGAACTTCAGAACTCCATAACTAAAAGGCTAGAGGCCTTTTAAAAAATGCTAATTATTTTACAGAACAAAGATTTTCAAAAAAAAAAACAACTAATACAAACAATATGATTATTTAAATCCAAATTCAGATCAACTAAGTACCAAAAGACACAAATTACATATCTTCAGTTTTAGAGTTACAGATCTGAATTTAATAAAATAAAAAAATAAAGAAACAGCAAAGCACACAACTATCATACAGCTGTGCCAGAATCTGGACACAGCTGACGTCTCAGCTACACTGTTCAATGTTCAAAGCTACTAGCCCTCATATGCTAAAGCCCCGCCTACTCTGGGCAGAGCAGAGAGCATTAAGTGCACAAACCTGTGAGGTAAACCCCCCCAAAGCCCCCGGTGAGACACACCTTCCTGCTGCACAGCACGCAGCGAAACACCGACAGATATTGTCCCCGCGCGTTCCGGAAAAGCACCCTGCAGGCCAGGCGGCCACCGGCTCCGTCCATCTCAGACCGGCCCTCCGCTGGGTTTGAGTCCTCGTTACTGCGGAGACCACAGTCACTGTCAGACTCGGAGTCCGAGCCGGAAATGCTGGACACGTCGCCTGCGAGAATGACAGAGGCAGGTGTTAGGAGGGTCCCAGGCTGCAGCTCCCATGAAGAGTAACTACTATATGTCACTCATGGGAACACCTGCTAATGGGCTCCCTGTCCTGTCCACACACCTGTCCCGGTCTTCCTCTCAAAGTCCTCCACGGTGACTGCGGTCCGGCCTGCCAGCCTCTGCCTCAGGTTGAAGCGGTGCCAGTCTAGCTTGTAGTGCTCCATCTGTGAGTTCATCAGAACGCGACGTTTCACATGCCAAACTACAGCACTTAGAGGACCTAAATTTACAAAAAACAGCTATACGCTCATGTACTGGAACGCATTACCCAAGTATTTCATCGCAAATTATTTCAGGGCAACACACCATTCAAAAGATTTGCCTCTGGAACCTTCAAGCAAGGTATGTACTGAACCTGAACTGTTTCCCTAGAAGAATTAACTGCTAAAGAGTACAGCTGCAACTGTCACTGGATGTAAAAGATGAGAACACTACAAGGTTTTGTAGTGGAAATATTACAATACAGTTCTGGGTTATTCCCTATGGAGGCCATCACCTGTTCCTCCCGGCTTTCAAAAGGACAGTGACAGGTGGAGCAGGACATTTTGTCAGACACCTCTCCAGGAGTGGCTTTGTTGAAGGTATCTTCCCTTACAGTTCGCTTTTCTTCTGCTGGGTGAAACAAAAATGACACACACACACACTACAGAGACTGCGGCTGGGTTAGAATAACCTGAATGTCGGCGAGCCTCTTGCTCTAAGAGGCTTCTCACACTACTGAGGACACTAAGATCACCAATGTGAACATGCTTATAATGGAGCGGTGACTTGGGCGCAGCCCCGGGAAACACAAACCGCACCTCGGGCGTCAGACGCAGGCAGAGGGACCACCTGGACCGCAGCTACCGCCTCCAAACCCCGGAGGAGGCCGGCATCTCGAAGGCTGTCAAACACTGAGCGGTGCTCGGGAGACGTGGGCATGGTGGAGACTCCTGCTCATGGGTATGGACACAGGCAGGGGAATCAGGCTGTGAGCAGATACGGTGCTTAACCGTGACCGGCACGCGCATCAACTTGTGCTTATAATTACCTATAATATTACACTGTATTTACCTTAACAATGACAGCTGAATTCAGACAGTGTAATTATAGCTGGCTAAACCACGATCCCAATTCAAGCCGATCAAGAAAGTTAACTATATCTATGACTTCTCCATGCTGGAAAAGCCTCAGCCTACCATCGGTAACGTTATACTTTTTAAGGTCCGGGTTGAACCGAAAACGTTGACGTGACGTCATCGTCTACGCAATCCACTACGGAAGCCTGCAGTAATCACGAAGCACCGCAACGCAACATCAGTTGCGGTGATAGCTTATATGAAAACTGGAATATTTGAAACAATTTCCACCCATGCCTGTTATCAGAACAAGTTTTTATTATTATAACTTGTTATTTTCTTCACATAAATATAAAATCAGCATAACATATAAACTATTATTATACTATTATTGTGCCATTGCCGGTGTGCAAAAGAATTTTTTTATATAATAATGTGAATATTTTATTTTAAAATATAGTTTAGTTTTATTTAGTAATAGTTATTTATTTTGCTATAAGCTGACATGTATTAGCTGGTGTTAGTCACATACCTTTTAACTTTAAGGGTTCTTGAATGGGGAAATAAACTTTGCATGTGTCTCAAGCACACACGTGTGTTTTCATGCAACCTTTATGTATAATCGGAATATTTTGAATGCCGATGTAAACGTAACTTAACTACATGGGTAGTCGTGACGTCCGAGGCTCGGTAGGATTCAGACAAAGGTACGGTCGTTAAGACAGTAAATATGTTTTGCGTTTTGCTGTTGACAGCTAGAGAAACAGAGCCCGCCTCGAAACCTGATTGGTTAATCTCATTGTCGTTTAAATCCACCAGGCTGCTTGTGATTGGTCGGACGAGCTGTCGTTTACACTGATGGAAGGCAATCTGGTGCGCGTACAGAAATGAAAGCAAAACGGAACTCCAAGATGGGTGACAAAAGCAAAACAAGCTAGTTAACTAACCATATTTGAACAATAACCGTTTTTTTTTTTTAGTTCTCACCAAGGTAAGAGGGGTGATCTCATTACGATTGTGTCAAGGTCGTTAATGCGTCAGCTCACATCTCACAACAGCCAACGTTTGTCTGTATAAGTAAATAATTTGTTTATCTTAAGCCAAAGGATTGCTGCACCATCGGATCTACAATGCTGGATTGCTGTAAATAAACTAAACGCTTTTAATATAGGTGTTCAGCAGAGGATAGGCCTGAATTCTCTGTCCCAAATACACTTCACTGCTTTGGATTCCCGTGTTAAATGCTGTACGGTGTGTACCCTTAATTCCCTTTATTATAGCATCCACGCAGCTGGTAATTATAACGTGTCTAGGCGGACAGTAGTGTGGGTAAGGGACGAGATTTGCAACGCGGGTAGCTAACGAATCAGTAGTCATATTAGCGCTCCTTTATTTTAAAATACGTGTGTAAGCGATGGAGGAGAAATAAATCTATACACGATCGATTATGGAGTTCTCCGTTCGGTGCGATTTATATATCTATTAGAGGCCATTTAATTTTTTTTTTAATGATCACTGTACGTCGTTATGTCTTCAGCGTAAATACGAACAAGCCTGATGACATATGCATTAATGGCAATCTTCTATCCTAAGTGTTACGCAAGACCTTGCTGCGGAAAACAGGTACTCAGCCAGCCAAGGCTTTCAAAACTAAAATATATATGTGCCACATGCTACCTCCCCCAGCATTTCACATGCATGGTAGAATTTGACAGCTGCCTGTGATAAGTAACAGCACCACGCCCTACAGCCCTAAACGCTTTTAATATAGGTGTTCAGCAGAGGATATGCCTGAATTCTTTGTTCCAAATACACTTTACTGCGTTGGATTCCTGTGTTAAATGTTGTACGGTGTGTACCCTTAATTCGCTTTATTAGAGGATCCACACATTGTAGCATCCATCATCAGCCCTACAGCACCACGGGCAGACTGGACGGCAGGAGGTTAAGCTCGTGATGCTGTAGGTGCCTTCCATGCACCAGTTCTGCTTGATTCATGCACGGAAATGCGGGCAGGTAAAACCACGAGTTATGTTGCTATGCAAAACGGCAGCAAAAATGGGTACAGAACATGACAATGCCACATGTGTAGAAAAGGCCCTCAGTCTCCTCAGTCTAGTTAGAATATTGCGGTTCCTTGCCCTTACTTATTGCTTAAGAACTTAAGATTCTTAATAATGGTCTCCTAGGCTAGGCAGAACCCTAGCCATTACAGTATTCCCATCATCTTAATGATGGGATCCTAAGAGTATTTATTTAAGTCAATCTTAGACCAGTGAGTTGGTGAAGACTGGATTTGAGGGACATACTTTAGCATTCAGTGTATATGTGCAACATTGTGTAATCTGCTTAGCTTGAAGGTTTGAGTGGTGTTCTGGACGACCCACCCGAGGTACATATGGCTGAAATCCACGAACCAGTGCCGGGAGAGTGTTTCCGACAGTGGTCTCCACCGTATTTATGGTCGTTTAAGTTATCAGCGGTTCCCGCAAAACCTAAGGTCTGACAACCCGGACCAGCCAAGCAGCCTCTGCTACATTTGGTCTTTCGAGCCAGATAGAAGCAGTATGTGTCTCCAAAGACGGATCCTGCATCAGCAATCTAAAGATCAAGCTATGCGCTCCAAAAGACATATTCGCCGCTCTGCCCAGTACAAAAAAGATGAGGTAGGTCAGGAGAAGGAGACGTCGATGGAGGGGGAGCATGGTACTCCTCAGCGTTCAACCCAGCAGTCTGAGGACCCAAATGGAGATCTACGAAGTTAGTTAAGTTGGCTTCGGCACGAACTGGCGGAGCTCCGTGCTGTTACCGATGAGAGCAGGCAGGCAGGGAACGTTACCCCTAGATGCCAATACCATTTTCCAGCTCTTTCCATTCATCACCACCGCGAGGGAAGTCAACGCAAATGGGAGACAGAGGCAGGGCAGCCCAAGCTAACTGCTAATGAGGAATCGTACAGTGACGAAGACGAGTTGCACCCCTTGCCCCCCCAGTCAGGGAGTAATGTGGACGACCCGCTAAATGTTCACCGCCTGATGGAGGAGCACCTAGACCAGATGATTCTTAGGTCGCTGAGGGTGCTCCTGGATATGGAGGATTTAGTAGACCAGGACCATCTCGCAAGCCCGGGTCAACCGCCGCTTGCTTCGTCTAACCCGGTCCAGCCCACTAGGTGGGGCTTTACTTCTGTCCCAACCACACCTAGGACTTCAATGCGCGTGGTTCCACGGTACTCAACGCACAGTCCCGGGTTGTCGCCAGCTACGATCTGGCCTTCTGGTGTGCTTGTGACTTTTGAAACAGCATACCGTGGGCCACGGCCAGCAATCCCTGACTTCACGAATCAGGATCCCAGCGAGTTCGATCGCCTAAAGGTCACCCTGGAGAACCTCCTTCCGAAGGAAGAGACAGAGCTATTTAAATACCAGGTCTTGGTTGACCACCTGAAGTTGGAGGAGGCTAGATTAGTAGTGGATGCATATATCCATTCTCCTACGCCTTACACCGCTACTATGACAGCTTTGAACTGCAAATTTGGTTGCGAACATCAAATAATACCTAAGAGAATTGCCGACATGATGGACTCTCCTGATGTTAGACGTGGCGACGTCGGTGCCTTCAGGAAGTTCGCACTCCAGATACAATCTTTGGTGGGGATGCTGCAGATGCTAGGTCCAGATGGAGAAGCTGAGCTGTAGTGTTGTTCACATGTAGCCCGTCTTCTTAGTAAGCTACCCCCAGAAATGAGAGCCGATTTTCGGCGTAGGATGCTTGATCATTTCGGGGAGGACTACATGTTGATTGATCTTGAGTCCTGGTGTCTAGACACAGATGGTCAATGCTCAAAAGGGATTAGGGAAGGACCAATGCATAACTTCAGCAGACAGGCCAACCAGCGATTCGCCACCGTCCTACATGGGACTGAGGACAGTTGTGGGGACAAAGGGACCAAAACCCTGAGTGGTGTCGCTAAGAAGAAGTCAGCTCTATTGCGCATTCTGCAATGAGTCAGAGCACCACATTAATCAATGTGGGAAGATCTCTTAAGTTAACTAAGGAACAACTGTGCTCATGGATAAAGATGGAGAAGAGATGCTGGCGCTGTGCTTGGTCTCACCAGGCCGCCCAGTGTAATCTCAAGAAACTGTGTGGTCTATGTCAAGGAAGGCATTTGCAGGTTCTGCACGAGGTTAACGACCGTACATCAACGGAAGCAGTAACGCCTGTTGTTGAGCAGAACCGGGTAGAGAGATCACCCGAGGTCCTCTACGTGGACAGGACAACCAACGGCAGTCAGGTGCTTCTGAAAGTCATCAGAATCCTCCTCCACAGCGGTGATCAAACATTGGACTCCTATGCCGTATTGGGTGACAGTTTGGAGAGAACGATGTTGCTATCTGCCGCCGCCCAGAAACTCGGACTTCAAGGAACGCCAGAAGATCGACTACTGTGGACCATTAGGCAGGATGTAGAGACCATCAGTGGCACCTCTGTGTCCTTCTATATCTCTCCTGTTGCGAGACCCAAGATCAGATTCTCCATTGAGAGAGCTTTCACCACAGACTGCATTAACTTAGCAGAGCACACCTATCCTATGGAGCTGCTCCAGAAGAAGTACAGGCACCTGCATGGCCTGCCAATACAGCCATTCAGGAATGTCCAACCATTGCTGTTGATCGGGAGTGATCATTCACACCTTATAACTGCAATTGAACCTGCTAGGATAGGATCACCTGGGGGTCCTGTAGCCATCCACACCAACTTGGGGTAGACGTTACAGGGACCGGCTAAGCTGGTCAGCCCGTTCATCCAGGCACAACAGTGTCTTCTAACCTCAGTTGATCCACAAGAGAGCGAGATGACAAAGTCCATAGAAAGGTTAGGGCAGGCAGACATTACCTCATTCAGAAGTGAGAAATTGGTAACCCATCTGAGGCTGGAGCGTGAGGCCGTCGGCCTCGAACTCAGGACCATTCGCGTGGAGATGGATGGTACTCATCGACAGGTGAACCCACCACTCCACCGGAAACCCGGGGTCCACCATCAAGCAAGAAAGAAAGCGGCTAGGAAGAAACTCAAATGCCAATATCCCCCAGGACAGGATGGAGATGAAGCTGATGGAGCCCAGTGGATGGAGCCATGGGCCCCCCTTCCTCCGACAGAACCCAAAGTCATGGCCAGAGGATCCAGTGGTGGATCAAGGAGAGGACACGTTAGAGCTCCGCAAGGCAGCCTTCAGTGGCATTACTTCCTATGCGCAGAACCCACCGGTTTTGTGAAAGGAACCGTTGTAGGTGACAGCGGAGGAGTTGCATGGGGCGGCCAACCTATGTGGTCACCATTCCTAGAGAGCTCATTTGGACCAGTGGTCCAGAGCAGGTATGTGCAGAGACCCACGTTCCTTCTGGAATTTTCGAAGGCACGGGCCCATTTGTTGTCATCGGCACACCCGTGCTGACTGTTGCCAATGGCAGGAGCAGCATGCCGTCCTTAAGAGGACAGACCTTCCATTGGCTCGTCCGAGGCCCTTCGAGCTCACATTCGATTATTCCGGGGTGGACTGTTTCAGGCCACTGGAGCCTCTAGACTTTCATCGGATCAGAGGGACACGGAGCCGATAAACCCCACTTATTGTTGATGGGGCGGCCCGATGGACCTTTACTGTAAGTCATTAGTCTGAATAGAAAGACATGGAGACACTCTCTGACAAGGAGACAAGTACTTGTTGATCGCTTTTGGACACATGCCATCCGACGATACCTTCCCGTCTGTGGACCAACCAGAAGTAGCACTCTGCCCCACTGATATCACCCAGACTGGAGATCCTTTCTGCTCTCCCATCCAAACACGACAAAGACAACTCTACACCTCCCGACCGATGAGACTTTGGTCCTTTTATTGAAAGCAAATATATTGCATACATTTGGGGGCGGCTGTAGAAAAGGCCCTCCATCTCCTAGACTTTAGGCAGAATATTGTTTCCTTGCCCTTGCTTTTTACTTCAGAACTTGTGATTCTTAATAATGGTCTCCTAGGTTAGGCAGAACCCTAGCCGTGACAGTATTCCCATCATTTTAGTGATGGGATCCTCGAGGGACATTAGTGTTCAGTGTATATGTGCAACGTGTAATCTGCTTAGGTTGAACCAGAATAAAGCTTTACAAGGATCCTAGGTTTGAGTGGTGTTCTGGACAACCCACCCGAGGTACATATGGCTGAAATCCACGAACCAGCGCTGGGAGACTCTTCCCGACAGCGGTCTCCACCTTATTTACAGTCCTTTGAGTTATCAGAGGTTCTGACAACCCGGACCAGCCGAGTGGCCTCCGCTACAGCGTGCCTGATTGAAAAGGAAGCTAGATTTGCCACAGAAGGGATCTTATATTGCTGATGAGATAGACTAAGGGGGTGACTAATTTAGTTGAGTGTGCGTGTGTACATTTAGATTTCTTTGGTAAGGTTTTATTAATAATCCTCACATCGTGAGGAAAGCTGACAGCACAGGCTGTTGGTATACAGTCCGAGTCATGGAAATTGGAGTTCATTTGCTCTTGGTTCCCGAGGATGCCTCCTTGGCGGTTTGACCCCCTCACTCCACCCGCTGGTTCCTGTTTCCAAACTTAATCCTTCACTCCTTTCTCACTGGTGCAGGCAGCACATGGTACCGTGTGACAGAGAATGCTGGTAGACACCCCAGCATGGCACACTTTGATACAGAGTACCAGCGTCTGGAGGCCTCGTACAGCGACTCACCGCCCGGAGAGGAGAACCTGCTGGTACACGTGCCAGAGGGATCTAAATGTGAGACTCCAGCTTTAACCCCTATCCTAACCTCCCCCAACCTGGGCAGTTAACCATTTCAGCTAGCAAGTTCTCCCACGCTGTACAAAAAGGTTTAGTCTCTAACATACCTTAATTTTCATTCCTGAGGTATGCGTTATCCGGCATCTGATAGTAGGTGATGCCCTTTTGAACTCAGCTGTTATTTGATGATTTTATGTCCAGAGATTGTATTTAATTACAATGTGCTATTAATATATTTACTTCATTTTCAATAATGTATTTGTTCCACTAACATATGCTTTCATCTTCTGTTTCAATTCTGTAGCCCAGTGGCATCATATAGAGAATTTAGACATTTTCTTCCAGAGAATATCCTTTTTTTTGTTGTCAAATTTCTCTTGGACCTGATTTAGCAAAAACATTTTTTTTTCACTGATTACCTGCTAAGGTAGAAATCAACGGTAAAATATATATTTTTTGGCTTAAACTATATAGATAAAAGGGTGTGGTTAAGTCATGAAGACTGTAGGGTAGCTGGGTGGTATGTGTGTGTTCCTGCCTTAACCTTTCTCACATATACAATCTGCATCAGAAAAATGGCTTCACGTGTATGCTGCTGGGGGAACTGTTTGAACTTGTGTAAGTATGTGAGAGATTTGATGTCGAGTTCAGCTCACAGAGAAGATGGTTACACTAAAGTCATCCAGTTCCCTTTCTTTACATGTCTAAACCACTAGTTCACATTGTCCTGTACCTTGGGGCCTTTTCTGCTTTGGTATTGGAGAATGTTAGTGTAGCTGTGCAACCTCTCTGGAAGACAGTAAGAAGTTAATAATTGTTTTCCTTTTGCAGGCAGTTGGTCTTTGTTGTCACGTTCACTGTGTTTTTGGCAAACTGTGTTGACTATGACATCTTGTTCGCTAACAAACTGGTGAACCACACGGACTCGACGAAGGTCACACTTCCAGATGCTTTTCTACCAGTGGATGTTTGCGGTGCCCGGTAAGCACTCGCACGGAACCCGGACAATCTGTCTGCCATTTCTGTTCTGTACCGCAGCATCCTAATACGTTTGAATTTTTCTCCCCCAGGATTCGGGACAATGTGCTTGTCATCTTCATCCTGTTGATCTCTGGGATCTTCTGGCTTCACCGGCTTGTCAAATTCATATACAACGTCTGCTGCTATTGGGAGATCCGTTCCTTCTACAAAAATGCACTAAAGATTTCTATGGTGAGACATGTCTGGCGATTATGCTGTCCCAGCAGGTGGAAGATTATGACGACCCAAATAATATCTGATCCTTACGTAATTATTTCATCAGAGGTTTTGAGTCAATTGAACTGAATCCCACCCATTTGCCCAAATTAAGTTTTCTTCCAAGTGATCTGTGAGGGCATCCTGAGATTGCTTGAACATGTTTTTATTGTCAATACAATTTTTTGTCAACAAATGTAAATGACCTGAATGTGACTTGTCCGATTTTTCCATCCCACCGCAGGCCGACCTGCCCTACTTTACCTGGCAGGAGGTGCAGGCACGTATTGTGGAGATCCAGAAGGAGCACCAGATTTGCATCCATAAAAGAGAGCTGACGGAGCTTGACATTTACCATCGCATATTGCGCTTCAAGAACTACATGGTGGCCATGATCAACAAGTCCTTGCTGCCTGTTCGCTTCCGCCTGCCCCTCCTGGACGATGTCGTCTTTTACACGCGTGGGCTCAAGTACAACTTTGAGCTGATCTTCTTCTGGGGGCCTGGCTCCCTTTTTGAGAACGAGTGGAGCCTGAAGTCTGAGTACAAACGGGGCGGCGGTCGGCTGGAGCTGGCCGACAGGCTGAGCGCACGCATCCTGTGGATCGGTGTGGCCAACCTGCTGCTCTGCCCCGTCATCCTCGTCTGGCAGATCCTCTACGCCTTCTTCAGCTACACAGAGGTGATCAAGCGAGAGCCGGGCAGCCTGGGCGCCCGCTGCTGGTCTCTCTATGGCCGTTGCTATCTACGCCACTTCAATGAGCTGGACCATGAGCTCATGTCGCGCCTTAGCAAGGGCTACAAGGCCTCCTCCAAGTACATGAACTGCTTCATGTCTCCGCTGCTCACGGTGGTCGCCAAGAACGTCGCCTTCTTTGCCGGCTCCATCCTAGCGGTGCTGATCGCCCTCACCATCTACGACGAAGACGTCCTGGCCGTGGAGCATGTGCTCACCAGCATCACCCTGCTGGGGGTCTGCATTACTGTCTGCCGGTGAGCTGTGGGACCTGGGGTGGCATTTGGAGAAGACAGCAGGGTCAGTCCCGCTTGGGAACTAATAGTGGTACAATTAATATAGCTGAGGCCAAGTATTCTTAGAAGGTGGCTTCATAAATGTTCTGCTTGCTTGATCAAATGTGGGTTTTTGACTGAAGACCTACTGAGAATGTGAGGCTTTGTGTCATGTCCAACCTCTGGTTCACTTCTGCAGCTCCTTTATCCCAGACAAACATCTGGTCTTCTGCCCAGAGCAGCTTCTCAAGGTCATCTTGGCCCACATCCACTACATGCCAGACCACTGGCAGGGGAATGCCCACCGCTATGAAACCCGTGATGAGTTCGCTCAGCTCTTCCAATATAAGGCCGTGAGTTGCTTAATTAGCTTGAACCTAGGGCAGGGGTTTTCATTCTGGGCTCTCCGACCCGCCTGGTCACCTGTACAGGGGTTATAGGCAGTCAGCAGAGACGTGTCTTAAATTTGAAATGCCAGCATTATCATGCAGTGCCCCTTAATTCATACTTACCTATGTATGTGATCACCCATTCATGGTAGGGGGTCCCTACCTCTGTTCCGTTTGCATTTGGGGGTCCCTGATTTAGTGTGCCCTTGGAAACTGGCATAAACATAATAGAAAGCATAACGTAATAAAAATGCAAAGCAAATCTCTCAGTTGTTTGCAATAGTTTATTCCAATTGCTTTGAACTCGGCTGCTTATAGAGTCTTCAAAAATAGCATCTTTAAAGTGCATTAGGACTACCTAGACCTCACCGTTCACCTGCACAGGTGTTCATCCTGGAGGAGCTGCTCAGTCCCGTGATCACGCCCTTCATCCTTATCTTCTGGCTCCGCCGCAAGTCCCTGGAGATCATTGATTTCTTCCGCAACTTCACCGTGGAGGTGGTGGGCGTGGGTGACACGTGCTCATTCGCTCAGATGGATGTCCGTCAGCATGGGCACCCTGCGGTGAGGTTGGGCTGGTGGGCGGGGTTTAGTTTGACTTGGCCATTAATAATGAACTAACTATAACCCACATTTCTTCTCACTTTTTTTTACAAGAAAAAGCAACAGAAAAGGGATGTATTTGACTTTTTTGTGTTCTAAAAGTAGCAAATTGTTAAACTTTTTGAAGAATATCTAGGAGGAGGACAAACTTTAAAGTTTGTCCAAATACAATGGCAGTCTTATCGTCCTGGATTGCTAGTGACCCATGACATGCATTTTAAGAGTTAATAATTTCCTAAGGTGTATTTTTTTTTCCTAAAATTGCATCCAAATTTGGCACTCAACATAAGCCAAATAGTTCAGCTCCATTAAGGTGCAGTAAAGGTGCCTATTTTTACTGGTTGCCATAGTTACTCCATTGCAAGGGTTTCGTTTCCCCACCCTCCCCTACAGTGGATGTCTGCGGGGAGAACGGAGGCCTCCATCTACCAGCAGGCGGAGGACGGCAAGACGGAGCTGTCACTAATGCACTTTGCCATCACAAACCCACGCTGGCAGCCCCCCCGTGAGAGCACCACCTTCATTAGCCAGCTGAAGGAGAAGGTGCAGCGGGAGGCAGTCGGGACCCAGCAGGGCATCCTGACAGAAAACCACATCTTCACCTCCATCCATTCGGAGTCTGAGGTGCGGAGGGTGGGCTGGTTTTAGGGGAAGGGGAAGGACCATTCTTTCTACAGACATGTTCTGTCGCGGTCATCTCCTGGGTTTGTGATCCATTGATGGCCTGATGATGCCCCCTGCTGGACGTCACTGTTATGCTTATTAGATGGATGTGCGGTACTTAATTCCACCCTCGTTTAACACCTGAGCTGCGGGTCCCTGGCCGTTCCTGTAAATGAGCCCTCAGATCGCCTCACGATGAGGTAGCAATGATCCAACGCATGTTGGCATGAAGGGTCAAGCCACCCTTATATCTCCCCACTTCAGCCCCACAGCCTGATTGCCAACCTAATTGCGGGACCTCCATCCCTGGGGTCCATCTATCTGGGCCGGGAGGCTCCGGGGACCAACCACCCGGCGGATGTGAGCGCCATGGACGGGGGCTCTGCCTTGCGCTCTTTCTCCCCTCTCGGCGGCAGCCAGCACCTCCGAGGCAGTTTTGCCTCCGCCCGCCTGCCCCGCAGCGACATAGCAGCCCAGGCGGGGGGCAGAACCATGGCCGCCTCTGGGTGAGAGCTTTGCGTTCCTGAGACACAACAAAGATGTCTGATATGATATGCATGCCATGAGATTGTTTGCTTCACTGCCACTTTTATCGAAGCATCGAAAGGCAGCTTTCAGAGCACTTGTGCCTTTTGCCTTATGAGTTCCTTAACTACAGTACTTTGTTCCCCCTCAGTGAGGGTATTTTGGAGCTGAGGCTCATTTTCTTGCTGTCTCTTGTTTGCTCGGATTCTTGGTGGCACAGAACTGACGCCCGCACAGCCAGTTCTGGCAGCAGTGCGTGGGAAGGTCAGCTGAACAGCATGGTCCTATCAGAATACGCGTCCACGGAAATGAGCATCCACGCCCTTTACATGCACGAGGTACAGGTCGTGTTCTCCCATAATGCACTGCTTCCTTAAAGTCCACACTGATCGGGGCCTAAGGGTAACGCCTAGCTCCACAAGACAAACCTGGGGTTAATAGGATATTTCTACGTTTTTCTCTGTGTCGTCATGCAGCTCCACAAGCAGCATTCACGAGGGCAGCTGTCCCGTCACACGTGGCACAGACAGGACAGCGACGAGAGCAGTGAGGGCATGCCCGATGACATCGAGGGACCACGCAACCTTCCTCGATCCAACACCTTCCCCTGCGGTGCCACACCGCACCAAGAGGGGGCACCTCTGCACAACATAGGACAGCGTCGGTATGGTGGAACTGCAGGTATGGTCCCACTCCCTCCATCCACCCTATGAGGTTTTAGGTAAAAGGCAACAACAACAGATCCCTGTATCTGGTTATTTTAGTTCAATTCAGTTTAATATAGCATTTTTCACAAGGAGCATTGTCACTAGGTGCTTTAGCCCATGTTTGTGTGAGGTGTTGGTATCTCTAAACCGTTCGTAATGTGTGTCACATTGCGACTCTGTGTCCTCGGGTACATTCTAGAATCGCCACAACCCTGAATTCCTGAAATGTATAAATACTTCTGGGAAGTGAATTGGTGAATTAAATTTTATGCTTAATTTTAATCTGTAAATAAATAAATGTGCTGCCTTAACCTACATATATTTAATTATTAGTCTTTTATGTGGTTTCAGTTGTTGTTTAGTCACGCAGTCGTGTCCGACTCTTCGCGACTCCATGGACCACAGCACACCAGGCCGCCCTGTCCTC
>JAACJT020000082.1:764773-781889 GCA_009936485.2 Gymnarchus niloticus
TCATCTTCTGCCGTCCCCTCCTCCTTTTGCCTTCAACCTTTCCCAACATTAGCATCTTCTCCAGTGACTCCTGTCTTTTCATTGTGTGCTCAAAATATTTGAGCTTCATGTGGTTTCAGTAGCATACACTTATTATTATAATATATAGTATTAACATATAATATACAGCATCAATTAATGATTAATTAACTAGTTATTAATACTATTAATAGCTAATCACATTCAAAATTGGTTATCCACTTCAAGGTCATGGTGGCATTCAGAATCTTCCAAAAGCTTCCTGGGGCCTAATTTATCAAGCAGCCTGCGTAAAAGTGTGCGATCGTGAAGTTGATGCAGATAATCCCACAGCATCAACAACTGACTCCATTGCATTGGGGTTCCCTGGCAAGGACTGTAGTCTGGACCCTTGGCTCCGAGGTGTGACAGCCTTGCTGTCCTTTCCCTACAGAGTCTGTAGGCGGGGGACCCCGGTCTATGCCAAGGCTCGCCCGGGTGCCTATGGGCGGCTGGGCTGAGGAGGCCCAAGCGGGCCGGCACCACGACCCAGTACCGGAGGAGGGGTCTGAGGACGAGATGCCGCCACACATCCACAAGGTCCGTGCTGGTGAAATGGATCCACAAGGTGGCGCTTGTGTAGGATCTACTGATGATCATTATCACACGTTCCGGTCCGACGCATGAGAAATGCTTTACAGATGCGCAGATGAGCCATGGGGACCTCAGTGGGAGAACTTGCTGGCATCACTGTCCGCATTGACCCCCTTCTCAATGGCATCTTTATTGGTTTCCAGTCACTTTAACCAGGCAATTAAACCAAACTCCACACAGCAAACCCACCTGTTGTGAGCTTTTAAGTCTTACATCTGTGACTTAGATAGTGGCCCATCTCCCACCAAGGTAGAAAAATGATGAAATAATGATTCACTCGTTAATTATGCTGTTTTATACATCCTGGATGTCTGTGTCTCCTTACAGGTGACCTAACCGGCATAGAAATCTGTTTGTTGCTCAAAGGATTTATAGCCTTCCTGAGAAGTGACACACGTGGAACTTTGTCTCAGACAGATTTGCACTGACCCAAAGAAGTCACAGCGTTTCTGTACATGGCATTCATTACGTAGTCTCCTGAGGCACTGACTGTCATCTGACTTCATACCAAAACACCCAGTGGAGAAGCAGAAAGCAGCCGTTACACCTACACGGGCTAATGTGTGGTCGTTTTCACCAGTCGTGACTTGACCGGGCCAAAGAACAGGAAGCTGAGTCGTCATTTGTCATTTTGTCAACCTTGACCTGTGGCAGAGGAGAACGTCGTGAAGAACTGTTGTACAACCCACAAAACTGACTTCCCCCACTCAAATAACTGTTCCATTTTTAATGCTGCCCCGTCGTTTGTGAAGGAACGTTGACAGGATATCTAGAAAACATTACATGTAAATATAATTACAAGTATTTAAAGAAACATTTTAGCAATGTACGCAACATTATTGGTAAATATATAAAGTACTGTCACTGATATAGGTGAAGAGGTGAGGACTTTTACCTTTAATTTCACAGATAGGTGGAAGCAGGCAAGGTTTACACAGTGTGTGTGCGTGTGTGTGCATGTGTGTGTGTTTCTGCGTGTGTCCTGCCAGCTTACATTGTGTCATACTGACTAAACGTGCAAATTATTCTGATTGGTGTGTTCATTTTGCTTCTATGAAACTGATGTTTGAGCTAACGTAAATTTATCTGAAAAGATTTTTATTTTCCATAAGGGACTGCAGGAAGATCGGGAATAAGAGGAAGAAGAACTTCTGTACAAAATGTCGATTGTAAAAATACAGAATGTTCAAAAAAAAAAACCTTTTGAATTCAGCATGTGTTGTTCACGCTAGATTGCCGAGACCGATTTATGCCGTTGTATGTTGAATTTTGCCACGTTGACTTGTGCCATCAATTTTTTAAATGTTACAGGTCATGCTGATTAGTAGAACCATTACAAAAAATGTAAAATAAATGTTTCTCCAGTTGTAAATATAAAGGCAGGATGGAATGTGTTATGCCAGCCTGGATTGCTGGTAAAATGCACTCATTCTCCTCTCATCTTTCAAAAGTTTTCAATATAACAAGCAGCAGGGACTTTATGTAGTTGCTTTACAGCACAGAGAAACAAAAATATCAGATTACGTTTAAATTGTATGGACCCTTCCCCAACATATTTACATATACAATATCAAAGCAGCTTTATTTATTTGCTCAAATATCTGGAGGGGGTATTGAATTATGGTATTTAAAATGCTTTAAGAAGCACTGTGGCTCAGAGGTCACATGGGCAGAACCATGCAAATGAAGGATGGAGTGAGCAGATAAGTACGGAATGTTCTAGAATTCATTGTGTAGTGATGTCATTTATTACTTGAACTATGGGAAAAATGGGAACGTCAGGTTTGAATTAGTGATGGGACAAATGTGGCTTCAAAACCTAGCTTGAGTGGGAGTATTCCAAAATACCAGTCAATGTTGGCGACTGGGAGTTCGGTATACTCCTACCCACCATGGATCTTGAAGCCTTATTTAGTGTCAGCCTAGATTGGTTAGTTCAGGATACTCTCACCCGCCACAGTAAAAGTACCGTACAGACGTACTTTTAACAGTTGAAATCTAAGCACCAGTGGAACTACACACATCTGCATGAGTTCATCGTTGTTCTTTTTTTACACATCGGAATTATTTGTATTATACATTTTGTACAACTGTAAACCCATTAATAAATTGTTAGTTTACTAGCCAAAATATTTCAATATGTTTGTCTTTATTCAAGACTGGTCTATCTGGGCCCAACCCGTTCATGTCTGTGGTATTCCTAAATTTCTCCTAATGTGTGTATATACACCCTATGATGGACTGGCATCCTATCCAGGGTGTACCTCATTCGGCCTGCACTTGGCAGGACAAGTTCATTAATATAATATGAACAACGAGGTAGAACAGCCAAATGAACAACAGCAGAGGCAATCAGGAGATCTTGTTGAAGAGCAGGTTTGTTGGATCAGAGTGGCAACACTGATTAAGGCTATTGTTTCCAAAGTGGAGATAAACTGATAGTGTACCATAGCCCCAGGAACACAGAAACATCTTTCACACGAGCTGGCTGGCATTTTCTGTGCTGTTTTGTCGGCTGTACTTCTCAGTGATTACTGGGGCCGGTTTTAGCCCTGGAAGCTGTCCTCCAGTCGATAACACACCAGCTGAGATATATCTGCTGCAGGGCGTCTCGGAGCCTACATTTAGAGACGTGAGCAGTTGTGATTTGATAATGCGAAGTATACAATTATGTTGTCTCTTTATCACGTCTTATTACCACTCTCAAGGACTACATTTTCAAAACAGGGAGTGGCGACGTATCTATCCAACGTAGTCAATTTCTGTATTTTTTAATTACTTTTCTAAAACTCTACCCAATTTTAACCATGCATTTCGTGCTGTTAATGGCCACGTTGTCAGTAGAGGATTGAATTAATTATACATGAACAATCTGTGTATTTAAAAATGAAATACAGACATGTCACTAACAGTCCAGAATGTGCGTGTACGTTCTTATTCCGCGTGTCCACGGCTCCTGCTAGGATACGTTACAGGAACGTTAAAAACGTTATTGGAAGGTGTGGGAACGTTCCCTGTTTGCTGCGTAAGGGTTAATTAATAACCCAAACCCTTGGGGTAACCAGGACGTCCTGTCTTAAGAGTTTCCAAACGTGTACAACGTGGTTGTGTACGAGTTCACATAATGGTATACATGATGAATTGGTTGAATGGATGAATTATGTACATGGCATGAATTGGTTACCGCATTATATTTCACATATCTTTGCGATGCCTGTATTTTCGAAACGCTTAACACCCAGGGATTGTCAGTGCACCAACAATGAGTGTCGTATATTTATCAGCAAACAATTCAAACGTTTGCTTCAGGAAAATGATGCAGGCAAAATGATTATGGGTTAGTAGGCATACATTAGCAAGCTCGTCATCACATAATTAATTAACATCAATTTATCTGTTTTCAGGAGCTTGCAAATAATTTAAACTGTTGTAGAAGACAAAAATATAATTAAATATTCTGCACGGCTTCATATACATTTTCCATGGGGCCATCATCTGGAGTTAGTAAGCTTGGCAACTGGTATCATATTGTCACTATAATACTGTTCTGTTGTCACAAATAGTACCGTCATCTTTTATACATTCGAAATTGTAACGTTATACAGCTTTATGATGTATATTTTATGTAAACAGAAGCTTTCTCACATCGAGCCCGGATAGCTCAGTCGGTAGAGCATCAGACTTTTAATCTGAGGGTCCAGGGTTCAAGTCCCTGTTCGGGCGCTCGCTTCTTTTCTTGTTTAATACCAACGTGTTTTTTATTAAAACGGACAAAATTAATTATAAGCCTGGTTTTAAAGTCATAACTTGTTTGAATAAAAAACATAGTGTCTACTCTTACCCCTGCAGCATCAAAATCCCTAATTACAGCTGATGTCTGTTTCTGTTTAATCTGGTAGACCTCACATGATTTATTCAGTATGCATACAAGGTGGAAACAAATGTTATTAGAATGGGATGCAACCAAGTAGACTGATTATTAGAGGGAGGGAAGTAACATTCCTGGAGTACAGTGCTATGACCAATAGAGTGCCATAAAGACCAGGCTGTGCCATTGGAGGTACAAGAATGATAAGCCGTAGATTGTAGTCTACCTTATGACCAGCTCTGCAACTTGTTGTGATTGACTGTTGACAGCATATTGGTGAGTGTGTTGCTTACGACACTTGTCCACGTCATCTGCAGCAATAGCTAATCTCCCAAAGTGCTGGATGCTGCCAAATACTGCGTTGGCCCCTTCTACCTACTCATTTGACTATTGATGACCGTTTACATGGCTGGCTGCTGAATAAAAGGCTCAGGGCGACAGCAAAAGAGCCAGACCAGTACCTGGCCGGAGCTCCAAAATGGCCCCAACAGTGATCTTCTTCATCCTGTGTGTGATGGCCCACAGCTGGGCCATTCCAGTTCTGGTAGGGGAATGTGACTCTGTTGACTATGTCAATGCTTAGCTAACTTTAGCTAAGACTTCACCTAGGATGTGCGTGTTCAAGTGGCTGTGCTATAAGCATGTTTTTGCTTCTTTATCCTTACAGAATATTCCTGGGACAAACAGCACCAAAAAGAGGTTCGAACGGGAACTGTCAGGTTTGTCTACTTTGTGCTTTTCTATCACCCTCTCCACCACATTTGATCTTTATTAGACGTTTTATCTTCAAGTACTGAGACAAAACTGGTCCTTTCTTTCTTGTGTTGCTTTTATAGAAGAGTTTATGTTTCAAAACGAGATGACAGCAATGGACAAAATCATGGTGGCGAATGAATATCAAGGTCAGGGGGTCTTCTCTTGCTCTTCTGTGCCTTAAATGAGATGTCACTTGTAAAAGCAGGGGTCAAGTCAGCTTTGTAGTAGCTCATAATATATTGTGTGCCCGCCACCCTACATCCCACCTCCACCATGGTAGAGAGTGAAGGCTTCAGGGAGGGTGACATCGCCGTCTCCAACCAGAGAGACGCCAGCAGGAACTGCTTTGCCCGGAGCTGCCTATGGCCCAAGTCTGTGGATGGGCACGTCTATATCGCGTACATCTTGTCAACGAAATACAGTAAGCAGATGCTTTTCTGTAGAGTCACCATGAGCTTTAGCACTTAAGAAATTGTGTCTACTGGGTCTTCTGATACAGAATTGAGTTTGTGCAGAAACTCAAGGATTTGTGGTCAACATAAAATGTTTTGACCAACGCTAACGCATCGTCCAGTGCTCAAGTTCTAACAGCCTAGTGTGGTATTTCATATGAGATGGTTTGAGTAAAAAAAAAGTCCACTGTGAGAAGATGCGAGTGTTCCAACATTTTTTGGCTGTAGTAATATGGTCTGACTCCTTTATCTTCCATGCTCTCCACAGATGATCTGGAAGTCATAACCATCCAAGAAGGAATGGAGGCCATTGAGAATGGTACCTGCATTCGTTTTGTGCCTTGGACTCACCAGGAAGATTACCTGGACATCCAGCCCAAATCAGGGTCCGTTACCAACTAATGTTAACTTAATACAGAACCAAGATGGCAGCATTTTCCTCCAAGGATAATGTGACCATGTTATCGAGAAGAACACATCAAGGGAAATTGTATGAAGTTTTATGGTGAACTTTACCTTTACGTGTCACAGGTGGCTAGATGTTTTGGCACATTTATTTGGTTCAGGTGCTGGTCCTACCTGGGGTTGCAAGGCGGGGCCCAAGTCATCTCCCTGCAGGCTCCAGACTGCATCACAACCGGAGTGACAAGCCATGAGCTCATGCACGCTCTGGGCTTTGTGCACGAGCAGTCACGTGCTGATCGTGACAAGTATGTCACGATCCTGTGGGCCAACATCTGGAAAGGTAAGGAACAAAGCTGTCCCCTCACTTCGGCCCATGCCTGAAGGTTACTCGTGTGGGACATTCAAGTACTGTTTTATAAATTACCAACAGAGCACGTGCGGAAATTCGAGAAATACAAGACGAACAACCTGGATACCCCTTATGACTATACCTCCATCATGCACTTCGGAAAGTATGTACAGTGCTATGTGCTTTTTTGGTCAAGGGATTGGAGAGCCTGTTCTAAACTGAATCGTAGTCTGCTTGTGCTTTTTGGAAGCTTGAAGCAGAGTAGATTGTTTGATCGAGTCTGGTTCTTGCTGCAGGTACGCCTACTCCGAGGACGGAGACCCCACCATCATTCCAAAGGCTAACCCAAGTGCCCAGCTGGGTCAAAGGTTTGGCCCCAGTGAGTTGGATATATTTAAAATCAACAAACTCTACAAATGTGGTGAGTATGGCGCATGGCGACGACACTTTGCGTTGTTTTTCTTGTGAAAGAGTTAGAGTATATCTTCATCGGGGAAAAAATAATAATTCTCGCTTTGGCGTGTTCCGTAGAAAAACAAGGCCTCTTTGTATTTCCTCACGGAGAATTCTCTCGTCAAGCTGAGGAAAGAAAAGGGCATTTCTGATATTAGAAGATGACATTTAGGTGGAGAATGTGCAGCGTTGACGTTAATTATAATTGTTGGAATTAAGTGATCAGAAATGTCACAATGGTTTCACTAGTGCATCTCTGACAATGAATTGTTTGTAAGGCCCTCACTAATCAGGGTTTTCTCTCTGTTTACCAACAGAAGTGTGACCAGGGGGTCCATTGGCACCCATCAAAAGGGCCTCCATTGGGAGTGGGGGCACAGCTGAGATTCATCTCATTAGACGTAGTGCAGTGTCAAAACATGCTTCCTATCAATAAAGCCTTTCACTACCCATCCCATCTTGTTCCTGTCTGTTTTGTTACAAAAGACCGTTAACAACTCAGTGAGGTGAAGATGGTAATTAAATTTTCCGAGCACCACCTAAATAACAGCTGGGCGTTCATTGAGCGTTCAAATGAGCGTGTTCATTGACAACAAAAGTAATAATGAGCAACACAATGCTGAGTTTCTCAGAAATGTCACCAAAAATATTTTAGGAATATATTTCTACTATCTTCCTGCTGCAGCAAATACATTGACCTGTTTAATCTCAATTATGATAGAAAAACATTTTAAGAAAGGGCTCGGACCCTCATTGGCAAGATATTCACTTTGGTTATAATTTCAGGCTTAAAGATGAACCTATGATTAAAATGCACTGTGTATTAATTCATCTTGTTTAAAATTAAATGCAAAAAAATCTTTTATACACATGAAAGATTGAGATCTACTAACACCAAGAAACAGTCAAATACAGCTTGAGGTTCACTTACAGCCAAACACATTTTGGGATAACATAATCTCAGACTCTTCAGAAGCCTAGAGGTTGCTTGACCATGAATCACATCGTGCAATGATGCAAAAAATACGTAGGTTTAGATTTACAACATTCTTGCATTTAATTCAATCAACGGCTCGTTCAAAGCAAAAAGGTTGCTTCGTTATAATTATTTAAATACATTGCACTAAACTTTAACAAACTCTGCTATGGTGACAGCTGTGAAAATTCATTTTGAAATAGCATTTGTGGTATAGAAATGTATACTCCGATCAGAATTTTAGATTATCACATTTGGATGGACATGTGTGAAAGCACCTCTGACCTGACCTGCATACTCAGAGGTCAGATATACTCCATGATTGTACTTCTGAAGCCTCAAGATGATCAGGATTAGATTCCCATCTTGTCACAGCTAATTCAAAAGGCAGCAGCATCTGGCATTGTCATTGTCATTACCTGAGACTGACTGCTGAATACATAATAAACAACCTTTGTCTTTTAACTGGGTGACTCAGGGGTTGTCACAGGTCGAGTGTCTTTCAGGGCGCATCTAACGAAGATCAACTGGACCCCACATCTCGAGCAATCAGCAATCTTTGCTGTCGTACTCAGAATACCGAGTGAATACCCCAATCAATAACTTTTGTTTAGAAATACATGCATTTAAACCATCTGGATTTTATTAGTTCCCTGAAAAAGTGACACAATTTCACAAAAATACAAAAGTCACTGTCACATTCATCTACACCTGTGCAGAGAAAAAACAGTTTTAAAGACTTGCATTTTGCAAATGAGCTACAATACTATTCTTTTAACTCGTTACACACAGTATTCAGAACAGAATTATGACACCAGTGAGACTTCTGTTCACCATTTTAGATCACCATTTAACTAAAATACTACTGGACCAAACAATACTACTTTACGCAGAACACTGAGGTGGAAAAACTAGTGTTGGTAGACAATTTCTCATACATGACAATATTTGGAGCTACAGTTTCTCCTTTCTTGGAGGAATATTTGACATAATCTTTTTTAAAATCAATATTTGGGTAGTAGAAAATTCTGCTATAGAAAGCAGCATTCACTCAGTCAGTAATATGCTAATATGCCCAGTAATAATAACATGACTGTTTATGCTGTATACTGTCAAACAATAGACTACATAACAAATTCCACTATTCACACGGACAGAAAACAATCATTATATAAAAATAAAATGCATGAAAAATGTGATGTTTACATTTGATCTTTACTCAAAAGTACCTTTGTGAATGTTTCACTTTTTAAGAAGCTACCGTGTCCTAGCACATCTCGACCTCTAATGGTTACTCTTGCGCTGGAAGGTCATCCGCATGGAGAGCCGTGTTCTTCCCCTTCTCCGCCTTTTCCGGCGGATTCTTGCTGTGACTTTCTGCCTTTCGCCGTCCAATGTCAGCAAGCAGCGGAGGAAGTTGAAGGAGAGGTAGAGAGAGAGGTAGGAGAGGAAAAAGTAACAGGTCCAGAACACCAACATGTCATCTGGGAAGCGAAATGGAAAGAGGTCTGAAAGGTTCATAGGATTCCTGATAAAATATCAGCCAAACAATATATCCAAAATGGTAAAAAATGAAATGCACTGGCTAGATAATTCATCCCAATGTTTTTAGTCTAAAACACAATTCACAGCATGGAATAACAAGGTTTTTATAATGTAGAGGGAATTCCAGCCAAGAAGAAACTTTTTTCAGACTTTTCTCCAAACAGAATAAACTTTTCTCTAGCGTCCTCAAAAATCTCTCTATAAGGACTACACCCACAGCTGATCCTTCAACCACAATTTCCCATCATCCTCAGCAGCATCTTAGGTGAGCCTCCAGCCGGGGTCCAAGGAGATGAGACCCACAAGCTCCAGTCAGTATTCAGGTGTCTTGTAGTCCAAGAATACGGGTAGTGATCATGTTTAATTCCCCGTCCCATCTGGCTCTCCTGGTAAGCAGCTTAACAGCAGATCGGCGAGTTAGAAGCACTTAGCACCGCACACCTTTCTCTGCCTGCAAGGACAAATCTTAGGCCCAGGATGGGAAGGCCCATCCAACAAAGTTAGCGTGGCACAGCGGAGAGACACACCAACATGAGACACCGATGACAATGCTCATGTCACAAGAAGACGCCCAGGAGCCAAGCTCCTGCGTGGCGATGAGCGAGGTCCAGGGTTCGTGCTCGCCAGTCAAGTGAAACCAACAGGCAGCCAAGCTTCAACTGCTACACATCTTGGGCTGGGCCAGAGGCCCTCCACTCTCAGAGAGACGTTGTCATAGTGACTATTCATCAAGGCAGTTGTTATTTTCTCCTCTTTCATACAAGTTAAATGAGAAAAAAAAAAGGGAACCTCTTGCAAGCAAAGACCAGAAATAACTTAATAATTTACCTTGAACATTCACAATGCATTACACTTTGTGCTTTCGCTTGATACAGATGTTATTGTGAAATGCAAATGCATAGCGATAGATTTAATTGATAAGAATCTATAAAACCACCTGAGGTTAGTAAACAATGTTATAGTTTCTGTCTGTACCTTTATATGCAGTATCCTGGGAAAAAAATATATCAATGCCAAATAAAATGCAGGGTTTTCCAATAAAGACTGATGTTAAAAGCATTAAACAGAGATTATTTCTGAAAGCCGTGTTTCTATTCCTACACATATTCACCTATTTTGAGGTGATTCACCTTTTCTAAATATGTTATATAAAAGTTCTAGGTTTAATAAAGGCATGAGATTTAAAACTATGATTCTGACATATTAAAACAGCATGGTGAACGCATGGGTTGGAGTTAGAGCCTGTAAAAATGCAGCGAAAGAATGATAGTTATGGACATTCTGAAACACTGGATTGAAAGTACAGCATGTAATTTGATTAATATTGGTCAGAACCGTCTATCCATCTATCCATACATTTTCTATAACCGCACATCCCAGGGTGAAGGAGCTGTGTGGTGCCTGAAAGGCTAAAATTCCTCACGCAGCGGCCATCTGTTTAATTGGTCTTTACCACCACCTGTAGGGAATCATATGCAACTACGCTTGAGGGTTTCATTTCAGTAGGAGTGACAACCCTAAGAACACCAACGTGTCATTAGGTAAATCGGAAATAAATCTCGCCTTTGAGACGCAGTTCTTTCAGCTTGTGTGAGTAAAACATGTATTCAGAGATTACATTCTTATTTGGCAGTGGAAGGACCATGAACAGATAGACACCTCAAGTCTTTGTTTCCTCAGAGCGTGAAAGACACTTGACTGCATGTCTTATAGCTTAGAACTCAGTAGGCCAATTATATTGTCATTTACAGCTTACTTAAGGCTGGCTTTGTCATGCTTAGAGATTGGTTGTTTGGAGGCCTTGTTGGATGTAGCAACGGGTGGGTGTGGCAGGCTTAGGCTTGGCCTGGAAACAGAGACTGAAACAAAAGGATAGCGACACACACAGGGCAAATCAAAAGCAGGGCGTTGAGACACTCTGGGCTGTGGACACAGCCGCTGGACTTCACTCTCACATGTGGGTTTCTCACAGGTACAGGAAAAATCCAGGGGCCATTTGTTGTCAGGAGTGTCACAGGTGACCTAGAGCTCCAGAACTTGGACCGAAGCCTGCTTGGATTCAGACCACTCAGGGACTGCAACCTGAGTCTATGTCATTTGCATCATGGCTGACCCAACGGTGGATCAGATGACCAGGCTAAGACTAAGGCTCCTGGAGAAGGTGAGCATGTCTCTCTGAGACAGCAGATAAGATGCCTGTTTGTCCGTACTTAACATCATAGCAGAACTAGAATGAGCTATAGTCATCAAGCATGTTGGTCTTGACAATATGGCCAATATAAAAACAACTCAGCTGGAAGTGAAGATGGCACATCCAATACCGACTCTAATATTAAATTTTTAAAAATTGTGTTCACTGATGTCTTGATTTGAATTAGATAGATCTAACTTAACTCCGGCAGGAAACAGGCTCTGTCTCAACAACACGAAAAGTTAAAATACAAATAGGTGTTCTACGAATTCCTGAATCATGTGTCAGTTTATATTGCTCTATTTTCATTTTTGTCTTTGCACATTTACCTATGCCTGTGACTACAAAATAGGAAAAAGCAACATTTCACAACCAAACATAATCGACTCAATTCTCTTGTAGAAAAGTGATAAAAACATGCAGTATAAATATCCC
The DNA here is from genome assembly GCA_009936485.2 of Gymnarchus niloticus. Lineage (NCBI taxonomy): Eukaryota > Metazoa > Chordata > Actinopteri > Osteoglossiformes > Gymnarchidae > Gymnarchus > Gymnarchus niloticus. The sequence goes on from JAACJT020000082.1 coordinate 776,855, forward strand.
AATTATAGATACTTGCATGCTTGCACTATCATAATGGTTTTGGTCTACAGAGAAGTTCATATTTAACAATTTTGTCGAGTTGCTACGACTACTGAGTCCCCTTTTAAATATAGATCCTTTCCAGTTTCTTTTAATGCTCTGACATTTTCAGCAGTTAATTAGTCCTCGTTTTTTTTTTCACAGAAGTTGGACAATGAAAGGGACCACGTTGATGAAAGAGATGAAACAGTCCTCTCCACGCGTAAGGGATTGTAGAGTTTCGAACCTCAGCATATAACAGCTAACCTGAGTCATGTTTATGATACTGTAGATTGGAAGCATTTTCATTCATGTTTGGTATCACAAATGTATTGCTTTTATAGAGTACAGAACTCTTATAAACTGTTATATTGTGAGGGTACTCTTATGAAATTGCAGTGAGTGGCTTTGTCTGGTATACCCATCCATTCAATGTTTTCGTGCTTGTGTGGAAAGACTCCAGTCAAGCAGTTAGTGAAAATTTAATTAGATGTAACCACTAGTCGTAACTCGAGCTGTGAAAAGCGACATCATCGGTCTTTCAATTGATGTATGTAAAGAGGTGTTTCAGATTCCTGCTTAATCTCAACAGATCTCAGTGCATTAGATGGTGTTTTCAAACGGGCTCATAAAAATTTGGCAACAAACTGACAATTGCAGATAAAAAAGAATATTTCAAAACCAGGTTTAAAGCGATCGCTGTCTCCTTTGGGCACAGGGAGCCATGACGACCAGGAAGACGCGCTACGCAGAGCCTTAAGGCGAAAGAAGGGGCTGCTGCGGAGACTGAGGGTACTCTTATGAAGATCTCCAAGTGAAATGATTTTTGCTGTGGGGAGAATAGGTTTTATTAATTTTACTTTCATTATCTTTGAGGCACCTGAGACATGTACCTGCGGAAAAAGTAGATTTTCCGGGGAAGCATTGCTAAGCGACATGCCACAAACAGCATTAGTGCATTGTTTCTTTTCTTGAACCAGAATAAAATATGAGCGTGACAGAGATTACATATATACAGATTACCGAACACATTAAGCAATCAATGATCAAAGATCATAAATTAGAAACGCATCGTTTGCCTACCAAAGTATGCCGAGTTTTCTTTTCACGCATCACTCTTGCTAAATCTCCTATATAGAACCTAATCGGCTGTTGAAAACTCGACACGTGTGCCAGTGGGCTTTTGTTTGTGCGTGGGTCTTTTCCTATGTGTGCTCGTGACCGGCAGGAGCAGCGCATGTTAGAAGACCTGGGTCGCCCACACACCTGGGGTGGGACACCGGGGTGGTACAGGCAGGACAGCCTGCCTCCCCTGCTGCCACACACCCAGACATTCCAGGCCCCTCCAGCCACACATCCACCGCCCGCTCCACCGCTGCCCCGTGTCCTTCAGCAGGTAGTGTTACGGAAACTTGAGTGGTGATTTTTGTGACTTCTCTAACCAAAGGGTTCAACGGCGGCTCCTTTCTGATTACAAGTGCAGGTGTTTTACCATCATTACAAAATTTTGAAAACAACAACATTATCTGTCTGTAAATGAACACTGAGCTCACTGATCTCTCATACAGATTCCACAGCAGCCAACAACCATAATACAGCATCTCCCACAGCAGCAGCCTCTTATAGCACAAGTACCACCTCCACAGGGTTTTCCGTCCAGCAAGCCAGAGAGCATCAAAGAAGGTAAAATTGGATATTTTTCCAGAATGGCAACTCAAACCTGAAATGCCCCAGACAGTGGGTGGTTGTGTGGCTCTGTGGGTCTGTACTCAGAAGGTTGCAGGTTCAAGTCCTATAGCTGGCAAGAGTGTCTGTGTCACTGTTGGGTCCTTAACTTGAATGGTGCCAGATGCCAGCTCACCCTTGACTTAGCGAGCTATGAATTTCCCCATGGGGTGAATCAAATACTGATTGGCAACTGTTGCTTATTAAAAAATCTAGACTGAGGTGTTGTTATACCCCTGGAGTATGTTTCAACAAGCAGATGGCAAGGATCCTATGCATTTATTTTTTTCACCTTATTTATCCAAGCAGCTTTTTTCCCTTGTGTTCTCAGCTCTGATGCTCAAAACTGTACAACCTTTAAACTTCCTCTGTCCATCTGTAATTCTGTTATTCCTTTTCATTGGTTTTCAGTTTAATCGGTTTTATTAATTCTGCTCATTACGCTATTTCTCTGTCTTTTGTGAGGCGCTCTGGAAGCAAAAAGATTATAATATTGAAAATGAACTGAAATATTTTGGACCACAATTATAGTAACAGAAATGCTTAACAATTCATTTTATTCCTGGGTGTTGCAAAATCTCGGTGGTGTACCTCAGTGGGTAAGGTACCTGTGTCCAGAAGGTTATGGGTTTGAAACCTGTAGCCAGCAGCGTAATCCCACCATTGGGCTCATGAGCAAGGTGCTTAATCCCAGCTGCTTTAAGGGTGAAGGACACTGCCTGACCCTGCTCTCACCTGTACATACATGTGTGTTGGCCTCTCTTGAGGAGAGCATGATGAGAGAACTCCCCTATTTACCCATGGAAATTAATGGAGTACCTTGGTTCAACTGCATGCTTGTCATATGCTGAATCCAAACTTCAATCAGATACTTTTGCACACTTGTCAGGGGTGATGGATGCCTTATGGCTGGTAAGATACGCCATCTTCCTCTTTCAGATATGGTGGAGCTGATGCTGATGCAGAATGCTCAGATGCACCAGATCATCATGCACAACATGATGCTGAAAGCCATCCCACCTGGAGCACTGCCACACCCAAGCCAAACTACCTCTACTCCCCAGCACCTTCCTCACCCAGGCCAGGTGAGTGAATCTGCTATGTTTGGTGGCTAACCAAGTAACTGATCTGTTTAAAAGCCCGGTTATGCAGCTCCTTTCCTGATAAAGGCATGTATAATGAGCAAAAACAAGATGTTCTTTTAGAAGATAGATACGTGAATTTTAGTAAACATGACATTCATCACATTACGATATGAAAATGTTATTGGGAAGCCTGAAGAACCAAGCAGAAGATAGAACATTCTATAGAAATGCTCTGTATATGGTCACCAGGAGGTAATATTGACTTGAAGGCACCTAATAAGGATAGTAATAATAATAATAATAATAATAATCACCATCAATGATTTGTATGAGGTCCAAGAATGTTTGATGGCTCAGAACTGATCTTAAGTTCGAGCTCAGAACTGATCTTAAGTTTGAGTTTTCTTTTTAAAAAGTCATTAAATATTTAAGAAATTTGGAGCTTCATCAGACTGCCTGGTAATGTCTTTGAGTACCAGGTATTTCAGGACCTTTTTGGTGAGTTTCAGGATTTAGGGAGTCAATATCCATTTCTGACAGAATTCTGAATTTTTGCGAGACACAATCTCTCTTTGTTAGAAGATAAATTCAGTAAATGAATGGTGAGTGTACGAGACAGCACCTATTATACAAATATACAAAATAACGAGAGGACTCTCATTACTGTATAGACAGAGAAGCCCAGAGGAGCTTCAGTCCATCATCACCATCACTACAGCAGTCCTGCAGTACACTTACCTCCCATTGGCTATCCAATGTGGTCTCCTGTGATGTCACCGACCGGGCAGGGTAGCACCTTTCTGCCGACAGCGCATCACATGACTGGACCCATCGCACTGTCACCTCTAAATAAGTAAGTTCCTGTGATACTGGCTTTGTATCTCTGGAAATATTTTTATAATGCAAACCCAAACTGTAATGTTTGGTTCTACCCATATTGGGAAGTTGGGAGTAACATGATGAAAAGGGATTGGAGTTGATTTTTCCAGATGCCTGGATAGGACAACAGATTATGGCTTTCATACTGTAAAACTATACTGCTATGTGTAACTTGAGTCCCTGAGAAATGTAGCATTAAATGTGTATTAATGGTTTGCTAAAATCCTTCACTTCATAAAAACAAACACACACACTCATCATTTTGCTTAAATGCTTTCTGCCCTTGGTCATCTCTTTTGAAGGGCGATTGTGGATGGTTTATATCCCAGAATCCCTCTGGGTCTTTGACGTAAAACGTGTGCTGAAGACTGTAGAAAAAGACACCAACTGCTCAGCAACTGAAATTCACGTGTTTGGAACTGTGACGGTGTGCGAAGTCTTTCAAGACAGCAAAGAATACAGATGTATTGTATTATTATTTGACAGGTATTGCAGATTATAAAAATTATCCAAAAAATAAGCACTTACTGTGAGAGAGAAGAATGCTGTTTTTTTTTTTTTTTCTGGGGAAAGACTATTGTTATTACGAACCTCCATACATTGGTTGTCCTGAGTAATGAAAACCGTTTGAAATAAATCGTTGATTTAACATACTGTGTAGTACCAGGAAACAGGCATTATCTACATATTATCCGTTTATTTTGCACGTTAATAATAATATATTATAACATAATAATTAATGTTACAATGTGACAGTATACGTAATTCGTAATATTAGAAAGTGGCAAAATTTCTAGGATGTAACCATGCCGGATTATCAGAAAACATCAGTCCTTTCCATGTTATAAAATAATTTTCTTATTTATAGCTAAGATTAAGAATGTTATTATTAATAAAGTCATATTTCATGTAAAGTTATTTTTGTGTGTTTGTGGCATACTGTATATTGCATAGGGAATTCTTAAAGTATGCTGTAGGTTATTATTATGTTTATTGCATTATAAATTTAGTTTTTTGTGTGTATATTTTGATTTTTTAAGAAAATACTTTTAATAAAAGGTCTCACAACCAATTCCTTTATTTATTTATTTATGTGGCCCTAATACTAAGAATTGTCATTTAAACTTTCAAAAAGGAAAATGCATGCAGTTTGACTTCAAGATTCCAGATTCAACAGAATCGCATCATCAGCCATTCTGGTTTTAAATTATCCGGAGAACTTGCCCGCCTTCAGCTGCTGTCCAGCCTCTCTGCATACATGATGATGTCCCTTGACTTAAAGTACGCCGGACTGCGCAGTCTTGCCCGCCTTCAGCTGCTGTCCAGCT
>JAACJT020000082.1:790537-818941 GCA_009936485.2 Gymnarchus niloticus
TTCAGTTTAAGTTTAAATTTTGCAATAAGTAGTTCATGATCTGATCCACAATCAGCTCCAGGTCTTGTTTTGACTGATTGTAAGGAACTTTTTTACCATAGGAAGGGATTAAGGTCATTGGAATGATCAACTGGAGCACGATAATCCATATAATCAAAATAATTAAATCCAGGAAGTAACTGCAGACTCACGGTGAATGTCTCCGTACTTCGTTTTGTCTTTCTATCATGTTTTCTTTTTTTGCTGTACTGCTGTAATTTACGCTTAATTATGATTAATGAAAAAGCGCGTGAATCGATTTCTATATTCAGAATTCGTTGTCGAATGGCGGCAAACCAGCGACCGTTAGAAAAAGCGGAAGTGGATCAAAGGAGATCGTTTTCTCATAGACGAACATTTTTAAGAAGCAGAATAACAGAAATTGTAAAGCCATCAAAATACGTAACTGACAGCAGCGGTTTGTTCAAATATGCATAATTTGTTACATTTACTGCGTTTCTCATTTCTGTCGCGTGTAAGTAATCAAGAAAAAGCACATTTACAATTGAAGTTTACTTCTTATGATATTATAACGAGTGGGCCGTGCGTTATGTGATCTTAATCTGTCTTTGGTAGGGGATATTTCTAGATCGACTCTACAAAACATTTTCCTATCATGGGGCTGTTTGACTTACTGGAACAACACGTTTTTGTTATTTTGACGTCATTTTTCCGGTAGCTGCGACGTACGTGAAAAGATTCTGCGAAAACACTTATAGAGATATATTTAAAGAATCTTTAATTATTATGAAATAGTATACTTATGTACAGTATATAAGGGCGTCGGACCTGGGGGGCTGAGCCCCAATATTTCATTATACTTTGATTAGGCTTCGATTCGTTCCCCCTCCTCGAAAAAACGCTGAAACTGAATTAATACATATAATTGTTCGGTGTTTGAAAGTTGGATAAAGTATTAGCACAATGAGCCTTCCTGAGAGCCAGGCTGTCTCTGCCTCTCCTGCACTGGATCGTGAACAGGGACAATGCGCTACACCGAAGACTTCAAGTCAGCTTTTTTATTGTCACATGTGTCCCGGAGAGCACAGTGAAGGGACAGGGCATGGGGGGAGGGAACTGCAATTAAAGGGCGTTTTTAAATGACATATTATGAACGTCTTGTCATTCACCAGTTTAAAATAATGATTTACAATGAAAGGTAGTAAAATAAGCAGAAAATGACCACCTATCCAAATTAACTTGGGCTGCAGTGTAATGTGGCTATTCTGTTGGTGAACATTTCTGGAGAAAGGTATATAATAAATAATAATAGAGTCCATACCTCAACATTAGCAGTTTCTATATATGGTTGAGGTATTACATATGGAATTGTGAGAGGCCACGTGTACACTGAATTTATCTGGAGGGGGGAATTTCCACCTGAGTGACCCAAGCTATTTATTACTATATGCAGGTATGTGCATAAATAGCAACGTGTGATAAATTAGTCCCTTTTTCCTAAACAATAAACACATTTTTCTTTAATATACGCTATATAATTCTACTAGAGTAGAATTGTAACTTACACTCTTAGGGCTCCATCACCCCGGTGGCATGGAACATGCTATTCCCCTGCAGAACCCGGGGTCTCAAGGCAACACCAGAACCTTGCTTCCTTACAATATCTATATGGTATATTACCATTGAACAAAAGTCTTTGTCTACTAGTGTCGCAAATATTGCTATATTGCCGTTACAACGTCCTAATATATTTTTGGCCTTGATTACTAATGACTAAATAACGGGTCAGCTATCGGTATTTCTTGTACGTAATTAGCAATAGCAAGGTAAGAAAAAAAAAAAAAAAAAAAAACAGCGCCGAAATATATGTACAGAACGAAGACCCGTCCCTCGCGCGCGGGCTCTCCCTAACGTTCGTGCGTCACTTCCGCCTGCGCGAGTGAAAAGCGCGAGGGAGTGCTGCTAGCCTCGGCCGTGTCGCCGTAACCGTCCTTTAGCTAAGAATTTGTTTAACTCCCAACCGAGAAGACAATGAGCGACAACGAGAAGGAATTCGTCGAGCGAGTACGTATGGCCGAGTATTTTAACTCGACTGAGAAACATTGTATTTGCGGAAGTTGTCTGTGAGGGGGAATTCGGCTAGCTAATGTAGCTAGTGGGTGACGGTTTTTTTTTTTTTTCGCCGTTCGACGTCGTCTTCTTGGCCGCCATGTCGGTCTCGTCAAACAGCAGACGAGGCTTATCTGCTAGTAGCCCGTTTTATGGCTGGATTCACAGAGAGGCAGACCGTGATGTTTCTTATATATGTGTATATACTTGTTCCACTCTTAGCAAGCCGTTTAGCATCAGCGATCGGGTGTTTATTTTTCGCCTCGCGGTCGTAGTGTTAAAGCCGTTAGCATCACTGGGGCTGGGCTACTGGCGTAGTTGGTGCATTAAATAGTTTATACAAAACATTTCTCCAAATCGTCTTACATATGAACGGCTCCTGCTATACGTAGCCTCAAGTCTATTTAGAGTCAGACTTAAATGTATTCGTAGTGCAGTATGAGCTGTAACAGCATGCAGTGTAATAGTAACCGATTAGAAAACGTGTAAAGCCAGGGTATAAACGAGCAGAATCGTGTGAGCCGGTCTAGCTTTACTGCGGTTCCGATCGCGCTTAACATCAATCCATCTCCATCTCCTTTATCGTTAGCTGCGAAAGGTTGCGTTTTTGGCCGTAAGCTCAGGCGTCACACTTGCACCATTAAACCTCCACCCCATTTAAACGCTACACCCGTGAGGTCGAGGTCTGCCGACGGGAGCCGGGAGATCCGTGAAATGGCCACCGCCAAGCTCCTGTGCGATGCTTTTGCTGCTAGTTTTGGTGGATTGTGGGTTCCCACGTTGTCTGTCGGATTGTCTGGGTTATTGTTAATCGTAAGGTGGCTTGATGTTTTTACTCATGGGACCCAGACTTGAGACTTGCTACACGACTGGCTAAATTGGCCTTTGAACTAAATGCTGTTGCCGCAAATTCGGTACAACAATGCAATCAGCTGGACCGATGCATACACGCCCCTTAAGTTCATTTTTTTTATCATTTTTTTTTAATTATTTTTGCCACTGGGTGCGCCCTTAATGACATTAGACCTTCATCTGATCTTATTCTGTTCCTTGTCTCCGCACAAGTTGACCGCAAACTTATTTGGTTACTTGTGCAGGGTGGCAGATAGGATAATTCGTGACAAAACGCTAAATGCATATTAAAACTTTTAAGTTGCTGAGAACGAAGGTGTTGTAAATCTGACTACTAGAGTCCTAAGACATTGTCTCCCCTGCAGCGTGGTGCTTTCACAGTAGGTGACGACGTGCTTGGCCATAAATTTATTTCTGGCCTTGTGCTGTCCCTTAATTTGTTCAAAAAAGGCTTGTGTTCTAGTACTTCTAAGTCATCTTTTAAAGTTAAACACACTGAACTTTTGTTTATTGCAGTGTTGTACAGGATTTGCAAAATTTTACAGCATTTGCCAATTTTCTCCAGTCGTTTCTTATTAAATTCCGGGTTGTACAGGGGTTTAAGTGCCTCTTGTTTTGTTTTCTGACTAGTTTTTTATATATTCTTCATCCTTTTCTTTTTTGTTAAGGTTAAGGTTGGAAGAAGAAAAATGCGGAAGAAGTCAAATGTCAAGTTTTATAAGAATAATTTGAAGCTCAGATGTGTGAAGCTGAATTTTAAGAATGCATGCTAATTGAGGAGCAAGAAGTCTCCACATGTAGAGTGTATTGGCAGTTTGAGAAATGGGGGAAGAGGAAAGAAGTCAGAAATTTGAAACTGAAGAAAGAAGAAGAGATGTGTTGTGAAGTTATGAAGTTAAGATCAGAAGTAATCGGGGATAAGATCACGGCGCTAAGTAACTACTAGTCTGTTTATGTCACAGTATGATTTCATTCATAAGCGTGCATGCATTTATCTTTACTATCCAGCTTTCATATGGAGGATTACTCCACTTCTATTTAGCTATCGGTTGAGTGGATCCCACTTGTAAATTTATCTACTTTTTAAAATGAGCTCTTGTATAGATTGTCATGGTGGTTTTTTGAAGAGCTAATCTTTCTACCCCAAATTTTTATGCTGTAAATGTGTATACATGTTTTTATTAGAGAACCCCATGTAATTGGGTGGTTATTCTTAGCTGTTTAGGATAAACATGTACCAGATCCACAGTGATATGCAGTACAGCTTGTTCATGCCCTGCATTTAGCTTTGCTGAATCAGGTCCATTCCTGTAACTTTTGTGATAACCTGGCTGTGGTTGATTTAGGAATCTCGCTCGGCTTCTCGAAGCGCGAGTCCACGTGGCTCGGGTAAGTCGGCCAGTCGCTCTCCTGCCCAGTCTCCGGTCCCATCTAAAGAGGGCTCCCACCACTCCCGTTCCAAGTCCCGTTCCCGCTCCAGGTCCAAATCAAGGTAAAGAGCCTCCCCCCCCCGTGCATTAAGATGTGTGCTGTGGATCACAAATCAGATGCTTTTTTCACCCCAGTAAGCGCAGGGTATTTAGTGTGTCTAGGTCGTGGCATTGTTTTGCTTGAAGCCCTCCATATGTTGGGGGAGTGGGGATTATCTTTCTTGAAGCCTGTATTAGGAGCTTAGCTGTATTGTGGATTAGGTCTTAGTGGCGCTAAAATGGGGGAATGTAATTTTAATAGCTCATCGGACGTTTGGTCTGGTGTGCGCTGCTCTGTGACATGCTCAATCAATGATTTTTATCACACATGACAGTAAAAGTCTAAGCTCGCCTTGTGGTAAGACCTTGTGTTGTATTTCCTACTGCAGGTCCCGCTCGTACCGGAGCTCCCGCCGGCACTATACCCATTCCCGATCCCGCTCGCGCTCCCGTCGGCGTCACTCACGGAGCCGCTCCCGCAGTGCTGAGTACCGCAGGCGCCGGAGCCACAGCCGCTCGCCCATGTCCAATCGCCGGCGCCATATTGGCAATAGGGTAGGCCTGTTGTGCCTCATGCAGCTCACCTGCAGGTGCAAATATCGCAGCAATCTGTTTTTAAAAAGTAGCATTTGAGCTTTTGCTTGACTTCCTGTTTGGTAACTAGCACCCTGGACTATTCTGATAACTGAGTTACTGTTTTCTTCTGGGTAACCTTTGACTTTTGTGTTGTAGTAGTTGATCTCTGATTATTAGTCTTTGGGCTTTCATTGAAGATTAATACAAATGTACATCTGTCCAAATATCAATGGATCAATAGTTCAGATTTTGACTTTCCCTCAGTTCTGCTATGTATTCAAGTTCATCTGAATTTTTCTCTTGCACTTTCTGGTCTTTGCAAAGTGGCAGATGTGTGGTGCCTTTGGAAATAGTCTACTGTTGCGTTGGTGTGGATGACACTAACATTCTTGTCTCTAACACTGTAGAAGCAGAAAATGGTTTGCAGGGTTTTTGAATGTTTACTAAACTTAGCATGGGTATTAATGTTGTCCTTGGTGGTTCTAACTGAGAATTCCCAAGAGGGGTGTGATAGGATCCTTGGCCATGACTCATGAACTTGAGGTTTAAAGCCTTCTCCTGCGTCATTATCACTGCCTTCAGCCTGCTGTTTTGAAGTTCAGTAAGGTTGCTTTTTCCATCTTATACCAATAACACGTTCTTGAATACTGGCTGATACCGACCTGGATAGTCCTATTGTTTTGACTTTGTGTATTGACATCTGTTAAGATGTTTTGTGACCTGTTCTGGTCACTGTGTTGTAAAGTGGTCAGTAGCATGTAGGTTGAGGATATGGGGGCTGTAACTGATACATTTGACAAACTATTTGTCGTGAACTATTTAGCGTGAACTATTTATTCACGCTAATGTTTCCTTTCTGTTGATGTCTCTCAATTTTAAACCATTATGTGCTATGTAACGCAGCCACCTAAAAAATGCCCAAACTCTAATCCCCAGAAAGAATCCATACTAAATGAAACACCAGTTAGGCAACATGAAGCGAGGCTTTCCAGTGTATCGTATTGGATTATAACTTAACTTTTTCACTGTCCACGATCCACTGTTTTTGGTCAGTATTGAGACTGATACTGAATATTGGCACATGCCTAGCTGCAACCCAAGACTGGTCTCTCTTAGCAACCGACAACAGTGTGTTTCAGGGTTAATTACATATAGCTTTGCCAACATCAGTACTCAGCAACATTAACTGTGCTTCTGGCTTTGGATGGCATTGCAGGGTAGTGACAGCGTATTATAGTTCATACTGTAGTCATGGTATTATATAACAGCTGTTTATCTTTAATGCTGTGAGACTTGAAGTGCTCAGTTTTTGCCTATGGGCTCAATGTACGGAGATGTCAATGAGACCTCTCAAAAAATTCCTAATTAAAATGTGAATTCTGAATTGTCAAACTCAAACCGGACTCATTTGATATTGCAAGAAAATGGCGGCATCGTAGTGACCAAATGTCTAACAATCTGTTCAGTCTGTCACCATGGTTACAAAACAAGCATTAATGTACAATTATTCTGCTTGGCTCTGTCACTAACCTGAAGTCTAAACCAAAATAATTTCCCCCTCCGTTAGCTATTATGCCGCTCTGTACTTTGTGGTATCGAGGTTATCGGCTCCTTCACTATGGCTGCAGCTAGTCGGTGCTCTCTAAATAGCTAAACAAATGACTCCATTTTATTTGCCTACTGGGATGGCTTTGCTTATGACTGTTAAACATCCCTGTTTACGATAAGATGAAGGCTGTAACTGCTTCCACCGAGCAAACGGCCCTCATATGTGATTGTTTCAGAAGAGGCTTTTGGCTCTTGTGGGTCACCCTGCTTGTTAGAGGATGCCTGTGGCCTTGTCACACATCAGCATGAAGAATTTGCAAGGTAAAATTGGCTCTTTTGTGGAGCTTTTCTGACGATGCCAGTACCTTTGTGACATTTCAGAAGCCAGAAGCAAAACGTTTTAATGCTGGGCGTTTGATCTCTTGGACATGAACGTCCCTGACAGGTGTCTGTGACCAAGTCGCTAGGCATCTTCAGCTATGGAAGTCCACTCTTCCTGGGTAGTGTAGCTGGGTTTAAATTGAAGGATTTGACCATTCTCTCTTCTGTCTTCAGGCCAATCCGGACCCAAACTGTTGCCTGGGTGTGTTTGGCCTCAGTCTGTACACCACAGAGCGCGATCTGAGAGAGGTGTTCTCCAAGTACGGGCCCCTGACCAACGTCAGCATTGTGTATGACCAGCAGTCCCGGCGCTCTCGTGGCTTCGCGTTTGTCTACTTTGAGAACCGAGACGACTCCAAGGAGGCAAGTGTTTAGCATGTGGGACTGTAGTGTGGGGATCATGTGGTGGATGGACTTTGTTTCTCTACTGTGGAAAGTATGAGGATGTAAACTCAGAAATAAGGAGGGAGATGTTTATTTTGCTGACTTGGTTATTTAATAAAAAAAACCTTGGTTTAATGTCAACACTCTGAAGACGTATTGTTTACAAACACTTTGGTTTAGTTGGTGTTCAGAACAGAGGATGAGTTTCCCTGATTCATGTTGGGTTGACAGCAGTGTAATGTTTCCCAGATCTGTAAATAGTTGACTAGATGCTTCCTCTATTTCTTATTTTAAAATGTCTTCATTTTTTCCATGACTGGTGAACATTTTAAGACGATGTATTTCGCATGTGCTCTGTATCTTTCATGTAGCAAGATGGTTTCCCCCCCCCCAAGCATTACTTGGATGGATTGTGTCGTGAGACTGCAAGGTCATTTTAGTGTCTTCTGTATGCCATCAGGCCAAGGAACGTGCCAATGGAATGGAGCTGGATGGCCGGCGGATTCGAGTTGATTACTCCATCACGAAGAGGCCTCATACCCCAACCCCTGGGATCTACATGGGACGGCCAACGTAGTAAGTGACCCCAGACTCTAAAATAGTGCTCGTTTGGCCTTCAGAGGCTTTGGAAGTCTGGTGTACAGGACACTTGTGTTGTTGACTCCTCCTTGTGTCATCACCTGTGACCTGATTGTGTTGTCTGTAGTGGGGGAGCGGGAGGCGGGCCCAGCTTCCGCAGATCTTCCCGTGATTACTATGACAGAGGGTATGACCGTGGCTACGACCGCTACGATGACCGGGACTACTACAGATCTTACAGGTATGTGTATACAGCTTACCCTGCTCAGGACTGAATTGAATTTATCCTGCTGGCCTTGCAAGGATGAGTTTTTGCCACTGCAGCATTTCCCATTCATAAAAATGTGAACTTATCGGGTGTTGCTGTAGATGGCTCATAGGCTAGAGTGGGTTAAACATGCTCTGCATCTGTACAGTTTGAGCCAGGACTTGAACAGTTTGCTCTGTTTTCAGACGCAGATCTCCTTCCCCATACTACAGTCGTGGGGCATACAGATCCCGGTCGAGGTCTCGCTCCTATTCCCCTCGTAAGTGCTACCTGTGACATGGTGTGTCCAGCTGCCGCTCGTTTCCGTATGCCACCAGTGTATATGTTCCTTTAGTGAAACCCAAATTTGGCTGTGCAGAAGTTTCTCTTATTTGCAGTCTTTGTCGTCATTTTTTTTTTTTTCTTTCCACAGGTCATTACTGACAGGGTTTTTGCATCGGAAACAGCCTCTACATTTGTGGTGACAGCTATCGCAGAACTTCTGTTCAGGATGGGGTTATTGATTGGGGGAGGGAGTGTACATTTTTAGTCTCATTTTTGTCCGTATAAGATTCTGCCTGCCATCCCTATTCTGAATTGTAGATGTGGTTGTGTGTCTTGTGTAATTTTGGATTCCTTTTGTTTGACTGTCTCCTAATTTTTTTTAGATGAACACATGCCTACCTTGTACATAAGTGACTCATTTTGGCGGTGGGTAGAGTTCCACAGTGCTGATCATGTATTGTGTATTTTTGCTTTTAATTTGGCAGTATTTAAACAATAAACTGCCTCTTCACACAATGCCTTGTCCTTGATCACTCTCTCCACACCTCCCCCCATCACCGGGTTCTTTTTGTCTCCTTGGTGAACTGTAGTCTACCAGTATCTGTTATGACTTTTGTATGGACTGGGGAGGTGTCTTTTTGCTTGTTTCATTTATGTCTGTTGAAGTTGTTGGACTTGGCCATAGTATGAATCTTCTGTCATCTTCACGTGCTGTAAGTGTAATCTTGATGGTAACGCTTGCTTGTGACAAACCCTTAAGAAAAACCTGGAACCTAAAACCCTTTGGACAAGGCTAAAATGAGGTCTCTCTGATGGAAGTACAATGTACACAACCTTTTTCAGCTACAGGCAGTCTGACATCACCTCCACAAATAGTCTCCGCTTACCTGAGGGGCCCCAGGAGAGAGTGGATGGATGTGGCATTCAGAGGAGCCATTTGGCTGACGGTTAAATGCCATATTCTAACCATGAAGGCCGCCACTGTGGACCGTGTGGAACTATATATGCACCCAGCTGTACCATCATCTTCAGTCTTCATTGGTGGGATGTGCTGAGGTTATTCTGAGTGGTGGTTGCCAAACTTGCGGAGGTGCTGTTTGTCGACGAAAACTGACATACTGCAGTGCATAAACCATGCACATTGTGCATTTAGTCCACTATTTTCAAAAAGCCTGGTACTTGGCAGAGGAGTTCCAGCTATAGTGGATAGCATTTAATAGCAGTTGGTGTTAAAGATTTTGATGGGTGTTTGATGTCAATTCAGGTGGGAAAAGGTGTACTGAACCTTTTGGCAAGTTCTTCCCCCCCCCCCCCAATCCCTACACTGCTTTTAGTTTTGCACTTAAATTTGTATGATTTGTTGTCCTGACCTGCTATTCATCTGAGGGGCCAAATTTTACTTTAAGCTGCTGAAGTCCTGCTATTTGTTCCTATTCAATGGAGATTTTTGTTCATGAAATGGCACTAAAATTTGGAATGCAAAGGAAACTTTAGAATCTTATTCTCTCGGGATTTAAAAAAAGTTTTACGATGGTGCTAAAGTTTAGTGACATGATTCAAGTGGCCCTGCAATTTATCAGGTCACACAAGGGCTTTTCTATTGTTTGATACTTGGCCGCCTAATGGGGGGGGGGACTTGGTGTGCTACGACACTCACCCAACTCATAGCCTAAAGGAGATGCAGGTGGACTGAGGTTTTGACAAGAGCTGAAGACAAGCAACGCCATAGATTTTTTTTTTTTCTCTCCCATTCCTCACTATGCTGTTCAGAAGATTAACGTAGTATTGCTTTCAATTGAAAGGATTTTCACTCAAAGATTGGAAAGAGCGCCGCAGCTCGTAAGCGACCAGCAGGGGGCAGGCTTCTTTGGCTTTCCCTTCAGTACGGTTGGCTTCACACTTGGCCGTATATTCTCAATAGGCTAGCGAGACTCGACGTTTTCTAACGATTTGTGTAGGCACTTGAATATTCCCCACTTTTCTTATTTTGCAGCTAATTGAAATAATCATCATTGCTACCTCCTGGGAATGTGCAAGAAAGCGTGCTTTAATTTGCATTACTGAACTATTTTCTACATGTGTTTACACTATTGTTACATTACAGCGGATAGGTGGTAAATTAAACTTATTTACCACGTTACTTTTCGCTATAATGTTTCTCATGTGCGCGCCACTTAAAAATGGAGGAACGGCCACAGCACGGCTGAAAACACTAAGTGAAAACACGAAAATTCCAGCTTAAAACCTACAGAAAATGTAGAGCTCTTAGCTTTTCTCTGCTTTTCAAAGGCGAGTCTCTCGGTATCCAGGCGTTTTTTTTTTCCTGAAAACAGCTAATGTCATTTTACTGTCAGGGGGGAAAATGGCGAAAGCGCTCCGCATACAACTTTGCAATATTTGGTTACAAAAAAGATTTTCCCCCCGATTCTTTAAAGTGGAGCAATAGTGAAAATTGATTTTCAATTATATGGCGTTATTTTAGGCTCAAATTTTAATTTTAAATATGTGCAGTTGATATTCCCTTATGTACAGTGTGAAGTCAGGCTGTGGCCAGCTCTATATTTCCTAATGTGAAAAATAAACTCTAGTATCTGGAAAATGCCACTTGATTAGGATTTTTCTCCTTGAATAAACACAATGTGTTCAAAACATAAGCGAGCACTGATGTTTAAAATGTGCAGGTTTATCTGTAATGTGACGAGCAGCTTTTACAACATGGCGTTCTTATGGAGTGTGTGTGTGTGTGTGTGTAGTAGCAGCCTTTGTATAAGGAACCTGTGTGTGTGTGAGGGTCCGTGAAGCAATGTTGTGTAGCAATTCTATATTTCATGTTGTTGTTCTTCGCGTCTTCATAGCCGCTCTGAACGCCGACCTCTTTGTCAGCCGTACAGGCTCTTGGAAACGTTTGCCATCCGCGTACGCAACAATAAATTGGGGGGGTTTCGTCGAGAAATTATTTCCCCTTTTTCCGCCCTCAAAGCAATTGTCGTACTTAATTTCGTTTACTCAAATGAACTGAGAACCATAAAGCTGTCCGACCGTCGCCGAGCCCATCCGCCCGTACTGTACACTTAAGCGGAGATCGAAGTAAATATCGGCGGTGAATTGTGCTTTTAAACTCCCTGTCCACGCCGAGGAAGGGCTTGGTGAAACCCCATTTTGCCCACCATCATTTCCTGTAATGGTGGCGTCGGGGGCAACACCGTGAGGCTCACACCATGTGTGTCGACTGGGAAGGAGCTAACAAAGGAACCGGCGGGCCAGGCCCACCTTACGGGCTCCTGTGTAGCGCCTAATGGCTCTGTGCGGCATCATAGGCGACTACGCCGCAACCTCCCCAGTAAAACGAACTCCTGGAAGAAATATTCACTTCACGCGCTGCTTGAAATGGATTTTTTAAATTTCTTATTTATTTGGTTTTTTTTTTTTTTTTTTAAATCTATCGTGCAGGTAGACACGCTGACGCAGTATCCGCGTCTAAGGGCAGCCTTCTTCTGTTCTTGGGTGTGACACCTTGGTAATAAATTTATGATGTTGGATTTATTTAGGAAAGACCTGACGTTCTCTACGTGAGCGACACTGCGTGTCGATGTCAAAGGCTCACTTTTTGTCTTATGGAGAAAATAAATGCCAAATGCAGCTAATTTGTGTCTAATTTAAAAATGAACTTTGGGGCAAATGGATAGAAAGCAGAACCGCCGGCCAAGCGGTTCCCACGTTGGACGTGGACGGTAAACCCGGTCCATTTTCTTAGACGTTCTAAACGGACTCCGCGTTCCTCCCGCCGCTCGCCAGGTCTGCTGCCATGTGTGGGGGCGTCTTCCCGCCCCCCATTCGGCTCAACTCGGATGCTCTCGGCTTCTGGGAGTGGATGTCCGAAGACTCAGTCATACGGGAAATCCAACCTCTTCACCCTTCAATCAATCGAGCCTTCCAAAGTGCTGGGAAAACGCAAAGCGACATCGACGCGGCGATCAGGAGCGAGTGGCCATGCCTGGTGCAGCGCGACCCCGGTGCCTGTTCGTTGCTTTGGGGGTCCCGGCGTATTAATTGCTGAAATAAACCCCCTGCGATGTCTCAGCCTCGTGCGACATCAAGGTTGTCATTCACAAGTAGCCGCGATCGTGGAGTAAAATAAATTTGAGATAAAAGACTATAATTCCACGCCCCCACCACCACCACCACCCCCTCCCTCAACAAATGACCTGCTTCTATGTAGGCAATATTGAATGCACATCTTTCGTGGGAGGGGACAGGGGTGTCATTATGGTTTGTTTTCCTTTACCAGATATTATGAGCAGCAGGCGCTTTAACGCAGCCTACCAATAACACAACACTACTGCTACTATTTAAGGGGGTTGAATGAACGACCTCGCTGACTCCGACAGCCCCCCCCCGCTCTTTGATTAATTTACCCGGAGGGTGATCTTGGTGCCACTTGGCACCTACACGCCAGTTCGTTCGGAGCACAGATGCTGTCGTGCACAGCACATCCAGGATACAAACAAAATTTCTGATATTTTTAAGGCAGATTTTATTTAGAGGCGGCGCTTGCTGGCTTCAGGGTAGCGTCGTAACGACACTTTTTTTTTTCTAGCCCAGTCAAAAGTGTTTGACCAGGAGCAGGAGTTGGTACCGGGGGTGGACTGGACTTGGGGGGTGATAACTGCTTTTTTTGCAGGGTTTTTCCTCTTTTATTTTTTCTTTTATTTTGTATTCTTTTCTATTTCACCCTCCAGATTTTTCTCCCCGTCTTGTTTCACATCGGGATTTGCTTTTGGATCATGAACAAACTATACATCGGGAATCTGAGCCCTTCGGTCACCGTTGAGGACTTGAAGCAGCTCTTTGGTGAAAGAAAGCTCCCCTTAGCCGACCAGGTTCTGCTCAAATCCGGCTATGCTTTCGTTGATTTCCCCGACCAAAACTGGGCCATTAAAGCCATTGAGACTTTGTCAGGTAAGTGTACCGTACACTTGAGAGATCACCCAGCCTCGGTACACAGCACATGGTCTCAAAAGATGAAATCATCAAAACATGTCTTCGAAAAGGAAATTGAAGTAACGCCGGAGATCTTCGCAGGATTTCGCCCGGGACGCCGTGCGGTGTTACATCGGTGCCCGAGTTGAGACAGTAACTCCCATACGGTCCTCTAAAATGGAGCAAATTAAAGATCACATCCACAATACTCCTTACTAATACAGGGGACAAGAAGAGCGCCTGCCGTGCATTTAACGCGTAAAACTCGCAGGTATAATAATATTCAGATCTGTTGAACGGTCTACTTCGCAGTCACCCGTAGACATTTATGGGATGGTCTGATGCCCGGGTAGACATAATTATTTTTCAGTTATTTTTTGTTTTGATTTTATTGAAAAGAGCCGACGAAAGTGACGCTGAAGAATGTGTCAAATCCATGTTCCTAAGGTGCCCGGGTAGCTTTTTACGAGGTGTCCTGCGGGTAGGTGATGGGGGTCCAGAGGAAAGTGCGAATAAACAGGTAGCTGGGGGGACGAGGTGAGACTCCAGCTCCTAGCTGCGCCAGGCCACTTCAACTCAATCGCAGCGCAAAGGCGAAACGCAGCTGAGCCCCTCGCAGGCTCTTCAATTAAAGCTCAGCCTTATCAACAGGCGAGGAAGACGGACTTGCGAGATAAATACGAGCACAGCCCTCTTAGGAAGTCTTACCTTAGGTCTTCTCACAATATTTCGCCTTAAAATAATACTGTCCCCCCCAGCTTGCTGAGTGGTTTGTGGGAGTGGAAAGCATGGCTGCCTGTTCATCATTGTGAGTTTTTAAATATGAGCTCATCAAGCTCTTTTGGCGCCGATTTTCTAAAGTGTAATTAATAAAAGAAATAATTCAAACGTGCCCATTAATTCACGATAGTCCATTGTTCGTCCCTGTCCAGTAAAAAAGCTGGAAATTGTCCTGTGCTTGATTATATTTACATTTTCAAAATGCACATAAAATATTTCTTGGTCCAAATCTCTCAGAATTGGTAACAGATTGTTTAAAACGTAGAAATATAAATGTAAGTAATAATGTGAGAATAGCGTTCAAGCACGTCGGTTTATAGCGTCCCCACACTGAGTTGTAATATTGACGTGTTTCTGACTGTGTAATTACATATTTATTTTCCTCTTAACAGGAAAAGTTGAATTACACGGCAAGGTGATTGAGGTAGACTACTCTGTCCCGAAAAAACAAAGGTAATCACGTTTTTTTTTTTTTTTCTGTTCACCTTATTTGTCTGTGTATCTGGCCATTACGTGTAACCCCAAAACTCAATGGGGAATGACGACTGGGGGACGCGCTGTTGTGCTGGACATGTTTCTCTTGTTTAGGGAATAATTTTTTATTATTATGTAACAGCGACGTTTGCCATACGAAACCCTCAGTTTTCTCACCTTCATTTACCAAAAATGTCGAAAATTGTCGCTGTTAAAACTGACTTGACTCTTTGACGTTCTCCATATTTATTTACTACAGGAGACGTTCATAATTACATTTTAAACTGAGCCCAAACTAAAAACAAATACTTCATGTTTTAATGTCTTGTGCATATTTCCATAATTGTTGGTCTGCTCTCTTACCAATGGAGAGCATGTTTTGGAGTACAAAGGGAGTGTGACTCGTCTGTTCCAAGTTACTTCCTTATTTTATGTTTATGTAATGTAAGAAAAATTAAGATTTCTACACGCCAAGTGCTCATTAATAAGTCTCTCTTTAATTTGTTCGGCCTAATATTAGTGAGCTCATGACAAATCCACCCGTAATAAAGCAGACTGTGAAGTATTTAAGCGGAATACGTTACTATACGTATAGAAATGAAATTTGGCCACAGTCAGGATGAGCGGACTCTAAAAGCTTCGTTTTTGCTCTTTTCCATATTATTATTTTTAGTCTTTTTTTTTTTTTTTTTTTTTTTTTTCCAACGACCGTAGGCCTTTTCACGTTAGAAGTTAGGCCTCTTTTATAGTTCAGCATTAACTAGGTTAACAGACGAAGAAATGCACTAACCATTACACTGGAGTGCGCTTCACTAATATTCCCGAATGATCAGGAGCTGAAAT
Organism: Gymnarchus niloticus; assembly: GCA_009936485.2. NCBI lineage: Eukaryota > Metazoa > Chordata > Actinopteri > Osteoglossiformes > Gymnarchidae > Gymnarchus > Gymnarchus niloticus. The sequence goes on from JAACJT020000082.1 coordinate 806,045, forward strand.
ACGAGAAATGTAAATTAAAATGCCCAGATACATGTTTATAATACTGGTGGCTTCGCTGACAAAGGATCATGGGATTGCTCCGCAGAATAGGCGTTGTTCTGCCTGTTCGCGTTGACGCTGAAATGGTGGTCGCTGTACGTTTCCAAAGTGCTTGAACGTGTATCTCTTTCCACCGTGGACGGCTACATTGTTTCCAGGGACGGCCATTAGTTATTTTGTAACTAACAAAAAGGCTGGCGCGCGAGGAAGGAGGATATCCGTTTAAGGCTGAAGGCTGCGTGACCCCGCGGTGAAGATTCGGGGGCCCGGAGCACGTGACCACCGCTGTATATTCCACATCTGTTCCGGGGGGGCGAGGGGGGGGGGGAGCCGCCAAGAAGCCACGTCTTTAAATCTATACATGCTGGGCGGCTATAGGAAGACTAGGCCTTAATCCATACGAGCAGGGCCTTTAAAATGACGCCGGATATTTAGTGAAAAAAAAATATGAACCGAGTAGCCGGCCATGATATTTACAGTAGTATTAATATAAAACATGAACAGGGCCAATTAGACTTTCTGTACACCGTATATATGGTAATGCTTTTTAAGGTTTCAAATGGAGCATGGCGGCCTGGGCCCCCCCCACCCCCGACATGGACCACCGCAGTCCTCATTGGTACTGCGGGGCTCCACACGGCTATAGGAGGTGCTGTGTGTGCGGAGGGGCTCCGTATAGACGCCGCATACCTCACAATGGCGACGGCTGCTCCTCGGCCCTTATGGTGACAGAGGAAAAGAAATGTAAAGGATTAGCCGCAGTAAAGAAATTCCTCCATGTAGTAAGAGACTTCTCGTCGAGCCACATCAGCGTGTATGGGGGGCTTTTCCAGAGATTTTAAATTCAGCGTCACGACATTTAATGTCAAGGCGTGTTAAATTCAGGTGTAATTTTCATGCTGATACTGGGAAAAAAAAAAAAAACCCCGATTATAATGATGTGTCCGGTTTTAATTAGCAGGACACTGTCGTCGTATTGGTAATATCAAAATCATCTTTAAAGGGCTTTATTTTTCTTTTAAATTGGCAGCTAAATCGTAGTTTGGATTTTTAACGAAATCCGCACAATTTTGTATGTATGTGTAAACGTGTTGAGCTGGTGAAATATCGTCGGGTAAATAATATGTAAAATTAATTTGAATCTGCCTACAGGTACGCCCAGCGCCCTTTATTAATTAAGCAAACGCTGAAATCTGAAATTTACACAAGCACTTTCTCCTCAGTTTACCACGAAATATGTTACTTCTCCACTCCTCCTATTCTTTTCTTTAAGGGCTGTACTTATCCATTGTCTATACATTATATTAAGCCAGTCATCTTTAAGCCATTTATGTTAAGCGGATGAACCTTTTAAAATACAATTTTAAAGAGCCTGTGTAGCAGAATTCAAAGGTAAATCGGGTAAATTGTGCGGTTTGCATGCTGGTCAAAGGGCTCTTTTTTAAAATTGGTTATTTATGTTTTATACAATGATATTGGGATTGTTTTTCTCCTGAATGCTGAGGTGTTTTATAGTTTAAACTGATATAACTTCTGATGCAACATTTAAGTAAGTAAAGTATTCTAAAATGTTTGGTTTGGTGCTGGTTACCTTTGAATGGGGTCTTCAGCTAATACATGTGCCAATTAATGTGTTTGCACGCAGGTAGAGTGCTATTTATATATATATATATAAACCCCTCTTCTGCTTTTGCATACAATGTACATGTTTTTATTTTATGGATTCGTGGTAGGTTTTTTGGGTTGGAAGGATCATCAGGTGTTTATGTTGGGTATCCTTAAGATTCCATAATGTTCCTGCCTGAAGGTTGAATATTTTCCCCTATTTTGAAACATATTCTGAGTTTTTGCTTCTTGTGAACAAAATGTTTTTACAATCAGCTGAGAAAAGCACCACTAAGTCTGCAGTAAAAGTTATTTCTACATGCCCCCCCCCCCCATGCAGTGAAGATATTTCTGATTTGAGCATGGTAACGTCCAACTTCCACTTATTAAATAACCTAACAACAAGATAATGTTAGCCGCATTGTTGTAAAGGATTTTTAAAATATTAGAATTTAAATATATAATTATTATTAACAATACGGTAAACGGTTGAATGAAAATTGGTAGAGGCTCCATAGTGTTGCCATAATTTTTGGTGAATTATTGATATTATTTAAAGTGCTTTTGTTTGTCTTACTGTAGTTATGACACCTCTTGCTTTGACTTAAAAGCTGTAATAATATGTTTGTTGTCTTGCGGACAGGTGAATTTTAATATCCACCTTTCATGTAGATTAGGAAGATTGCCCATCCGGTATTCTCTGTATGAAGGTGCTGTTTGCTCACGTTAAAAATGAGATAAAATGTAGAAATGTAGGTTTGGTTTTGTAACTGAAAACATCTTGCTACCCTTGTGCTAAATATGACATGCCTTTAGTGCTGCATGACGGTTACATTTGTAATTACATGAAATTTTTTGTGCTGTTTTGATGTTTAAAAAAAAAAAAAAAAAACCTTTTCTGACGTCTCAACTTGGGGCAATGGTTAACGGCTGGTGGATGACTGGGTGGGTTCACAGATAAGCCAAAGCCTGTGGTGGTCCCGTGTCTTCATGACGCTGTCCCGAGTGTTTACAACAGTAGGGTCTGACTCAGAAAATAATGACTGGCCACATTTAGCTCTGAATGAAGTATGGATATGGAGTAATGACCAGAATAGAAAAAGCTAATGGAGTGAAATGTCTTCATGTGGTTCTGTGAGGTGGAGAGCTGAGAATTAGTGAGGACAAAACATTCTGCAAAATGTTTAAAAAAAAAAAAAAAAAAAAAAAAAATATAATATGATATGCTGGCCTTTGTCCCCTTTTGAATGTATTGTTAGCTCTCTGTGTATTTAACTGTATTTGTTATGATTACTGGCTCATCACATTAAGTTTGTGGAGGACTCTAAGGAAAGTGAAGTCGTACAAACCGGTCCATTTTGGGAAAAGGACGTTTCTAGTTGTATAGCGTCTTGCGTGTAAGTCGCAGAGGAAGCAGCTCATGGAAATAATAATTTTAACAGGATTATTAGCCTTTGTTAAAAGCTGTTAGTTTATTTATAACTCTGGTAATACTTTAGTCATGATATGCCTCTTAATTGTGAGCTTATTATTGCTTTTGATGAAGTTAATTTTTTGTTCTATTTAGCTTAATAAAGTTCTGGCATTTTTATGTTTGGTCATCTTGAAATCAGTGAGGTGGCGGTTGAAGGTGACCTGAGTTGGTAGTGGACCGAACGCTGGTTGCCATTATGAAACATTCGATGGCTGTCAACAGTGGTGTGAGTCTCCATTTCGTCATCTGTTATCATGTCTGAGATTTTATTTTTATAAAAAATGTCACCCCTCCACCTTTCAAAATATCATGGAATTTTTTGCTTTATAAACCAGTGTCTATTGAATTTTCACTGGTCATACAAATATTACGAGAACTATGTACAAACAACTTGTCCAGTATGTAGGAGTATTAATCTGTAAAGAAATGTGTATTAAAATTGTCATATACCATGTAAGTAAGCTTTTTGGTTTCTTAACTCAGACAGAGTAAAAACTTTTTATAGTGTACCTGAATAATTATTATTAAACGTTTTCTAAATAAACCAATGAGACTGTGTTTAGAAAGTGTTTGTTTAACTGTGATTTGGTGTAGCATTTTAAAATATTTATAATTGCCTTTTCTTTAATCTATTTATTTGAACAAATCATTCGTTTAAACATCTGCTTTTAAAAATGGTTTTAAGAATTGTTTTTTGATAGTTAAATGTTTTTTGTTTTTTTTTTAGATTTTAGCTGTGCTAAAAATTAATTTTTTGAACAAAAAATACAAGTGAATATTGAGTATAAAAATTTTTTTGATAGTGAGTAAATACAAAGTAAATCGTGGTTATTTACTAGGAACTAATATAGGTAGTTCTGTGGTAGTTTACCTCTCTCGTTAATTAAGGTAACTCTTGAGTAACCGGATTTCGAATCAGGATTTTATTGGTTTGTGATAAAATGACACCATTTGAGTGATGTCAGTTTAAATAGTTTTTTTTTTTTTTTTTGCTGGTAATTGCAGATTAAAACTTCCATCTGATTTATTAATTTCTTTAGTTTCAAAGTCTTCTGCTTGTGGTGTTACTCTGTGGAAATCTTTTTAGTGAGGTGTAAAAGGCTTGATGAATTTTCTGAAAACTCAGTTTTGTCAAAGGTAGGTGCTAACGGCGGAAGATGGGTGGTCAGTACCACATTTTTGTAAAGCAGGGAAAAGTTGATGCAGTCGTTATTTCATTAACAGCTGAATTAAATTCACGTTTTCTGTCCAGAAAATTGCTTCCAAGTGTTGTTAATCGAATTTTTCTGATTTCTGGAATTTTGTTTAACGAAGTGTTTTCCTGCTTCTTGAAAAGCTTTTGTTTTTGGAGTGATTAAATCCGAGGTCCTTCTTCAGATCAGGCGTTTTCAGCCACCTTTGTGGCGCTACAGAGAAACACTGCGCTGCTTTGTTATTTCCATTCTTTATTTTTTTATGTGTTTCATACTCTTCTGCTAAGACCTCAGTTATCTGAGCAAACATTTATTTTTCATAAGTTGCCTTAATGATTTGTCAGACATGTTGATTTAATGCTCACATAAATTTTTCTGCTGCAATTTTTCCAGTTCATCTGTTAAAACTTTAACCCGCAGGAATTCACCCCTCGGCAGCGTGGGGTATTGAACACACTTTCATATTTGACCAGGATTTACAAATGTTCTGTATTTGGCTACAAAAAGGAGGTAGGAAATGGACATTGTAGGGCACTTGGGTATTGAGGAGGGTGGGGGGGATGATGCTTTGTGTTTGGTAAGAAGACAGGATGAATGGAATGATGCAGGTAAAAAACTGACGTTTTGGAAGTATATGGAGTCTTTCCTTGGTCTCATGCTCCCCCTTCCATTGCTTGCCAGTGACTAGGGTAGAAAATGCTGTTGGGGGGGGGGGGGGGGTTACAGCAGAATGCCTGAAGACTGGGGTTCACAGTGACTCAAAGCGTCCCAGGGCGTGATTTGAGGTGGCTTTGGGGCTTTGGGGGGGAGACGTTCTTATCTAAATGCAGATGGTCTTGCAGCCTGTGCATTGCGGTCTCCATATGCGGTCATCCCTCTTCCTCACAGAACAGGACAAGGTATAATACACACCTTCTCAGACGTACAGAAAACTAAAAACCAAGACGCGGCGTCCAGCTTACGTTTCTAGCTTTCTGTTCCTTTGGCCCCGCCTCTTGCCGACGTCTTCAGCGTGAGGTTTACTGTTGCCATCTGCATGGCTCATCCTCAGACGTTCCTGGTGACATTCACAACATTGTTTCTGCCTGCGTTCAGGAAAGTGGACATGGAGACCGTACCGTGGGTGCGTCTGCGCTGAGCGAGTGCAGACGGCAATGCCATGAAGGTCTGTAAAGTAGGATTGGGCTGCTGCTGACCACACAGGTACTGCTAGGGTCAACAGAAAGTGTACAAGGAGCTCATCTTTCTCAGACTGCTGTTTCTTTTATGTGTACGTGGCGTTGAGATGTTATGATAAGCTCAGAGTTAAGCTTAGCTCTGTAATTGCCAAAGTGAGAAGGAGGTGAAAACATCGGTCTCAGGACGTGATCTCCTGACCTCAGGGAGTAATCTCTGCGTACCGCTCAAGTAAACAGGACCTCCACACATCTGAAAGGTGCCCGGCGCTTATGATTCGATTGGTGATTTGGTGTGATTCAAAATGCAATGCGTACTCCCCGGCCACAGGGCTTCCCCAAGTGTCGGCACCCCAGCCTTGGCAGAGTGTTAGGGTTGACTTCCTTGAGTGTGGGGGGGGGGCGGCGCTAGAGCTTGCCATTTCATCTCCATGTTTGCCGACCAGCAGGCAACACTCTGACACATGATGGTCTTGCCGTTAACGCTGGGTGTATGAACAGCAATTGGCTGTCGGCCGTCAAAGTTTCACGACGCGTCCAGCCTGTGTTTTAACGTGACAACACGCCGGGTGAATGGTGGATTGTGACAGAGGGCACCTTCATGTTGGGTCAGGTTATGTTAGGAGTGATTTGGGAATAGTGTGATTGTAGCTTTTTTAGGCGGTCTGCTCGAGTAGCCGTTATTAGCATAGATGCAGAGGTGTGGTTTGATCTGGGCTCGCTGGATATTTCAGGTGCTGCTGTCAAAAGTTTGGGGGCTGCCCAGGTGGCGGGGGGGGGGGTAACACATGGTGCCCTACTACACCAGGCTCACCTGTTCGTCACGGCAGTGTTTACAGTCTGTGGCCAGAACCACAGCGGCAGTGTTTTAATGTAAGTATGAGGCTGGTTGCTGTATAAACCAGGTATTCAAACACATGGCGGGGGGGGGCATTGCTTCTGACTTTGCTGTCAAGGAGGGATCACCTTCTGCATTAAGGTTGTGCCTTGCGGGTGGCTGGGACACTTGCTCCTCCTGAAACCCCGGTCCTGGCTGCCAGCCGGCCGGGCGACTTCTAACGCCTCTTCCGTGTCCCCCTGCCGTCCTCGTATCCAGCGCCGCCAATTTACAGCGGTTATCGTGGAGATTCCCTCTGCGCCCCCACCTGGATGGCGAGGGTCGCTCAGCCCCATTTCTCCACGGGAGCTCCGTCACGAATCGGTTGCATGTGGCGAGTGGCTCTTTAACGGCCTGGCCCAGGCCGGGGTGAGGGGGAAACAGTCGTTTAGGAAGATCGGCACGAGTTCTCTTCGGTTCATTCAGGTGAAATTTTGAACGGGCTCCACGAAATACACAGCTCAGGCTGTCACAAAGGATAGAGTCTGCTTGCCGTTACCTTACAAGTACGGTTCAACTGTCTCGTCCATACCTGTTTTTCAGGTATTAACATGGTAAAATAGGTCTTAATCTTCATTTGTGTGTACTTGTTGCCTCCCTTCGACGTGTGTACTTAAACAAAGCGAGTTTCGGGTCGTGACATTGTGTAACCGGACTTTTTTTTGTGTGTGTACCTTTTTTTTTTTTTCTTTCTGAGTAGGCGGGTCCAGTGTATCATATTCGTTGTCTTGTTGAATAGCCTTTATTGCTGTTGTTTTTATGAAGTAGTTTGTCATAAGTAATAGACAGCAGGCTCTTTTGGGGTTACAGCATGCTAAATCCCTCCATTTGTTTTCAGTGGGTTTGTTTAGTTTGTCTTGGTGACAGTTAACAAAAATGTCACACAACATTGGGAGCGGAAGGAAAGGTGTCCCAGAGTGTCATTAAGGACGCGTGTGACTGAGCCGGTTTGGTGGTTCTGGCTCGATCGCGCTTCGCTGTTTTGGTTGCTAGGCGGCCGTGAGGCGTTTGGATGCTTGAGCAGCTCTGTGTGAGTGTGTGAGTTTTGGTTACACTTCAGGCGTGTTAAAGGGTGCATTTGTGTCACAGCTTGGGGCTCCTGAGGCTCTTACGGTAGGACTTGCTGCTCCGTCTATGCTTCACCCTCAGAAAAAAATCATGCCAAAGCATGAGGAGAGTCTGACTGATCACTAACCCCACCAGGTGAATCCAAGCCCCCCCAAATTAGAGGCAAGATTTTTGGCAAGGAGACATTGAGCCCAGGAAGGTGTGTGTGATGACACTGGTCATACACCTCTCTCCCCTGTCCAGGTAACATGTCCACGTCACGTTACCTTCAGACTTGTCTCTGAACTCGGTTCTCGCTGGCCAACGGAAAGGGTCCCCCTCCCCTGCTGGCCCCGGCCCTTTTATTGTGGCCAGGTAGAGCTTTTCATTGCCTGCCGTCGCTCAAGTTGGGGAGCCGTCCGGTTGCTGTGGCAACTCCGCAGAAGCCTTCGGGTTGAGTCGGGGAGTGAATATATACCGCCGGAACACGGCGTGCTCCTGCTGGAACTCGGGGACGGAGTAAGCCGTCCTTCAGGCTGGCGAGCCGAATTTCGAGACCAGAGAGGATCGGATCGGCACAGTTTTGTAAAAGGTTGTGAAAGGCAATTTTTAAACAAAGGCGAGGAATAAACTAAGTATGTCTGTTTGTGTGGTGTGCTTCATGCTCCATTAGAGATGGCACCAAAGGTGATAGGAGTATAGTATCGTCAAAATAATACTACAGAATGGGGTAAGGTAAGAGCTCCTGTGTGGCAGAACTGTTGCCGCAGGCTTGATGGCCCGGTGCTTCCTGCCATGTCCCGGAACAGGATGTCTTTCCAGGGGGGTTGACTTTCATCGTCATACTTTCGGGTGCCACAGCAGGGCGGTCCCGCGGCGACGAGTTGCCACCTGCCGCAGAAACCTGAATGGGCTGTGTCACCGTCTGCACACAAGCCCCGGGACTCCGAAGGCGGGAATCGGATCCACGTGGCGTTGTGACGACGGACGGTTTTGCTTCCCAATTGATGCCGTGTCAGTGAGTCTTTGAGGCTCCTCCCTTACCTCCCTTACTTAATTTCGTTGTACCCGTTACAATGACAATAAAGATATTCTGATTCTGACCGTGGTTGCTGCGTTCACACCCCTGCCCGTTTCAGTATCGTTTCTGAGCTGAAATTATGGATGTGCATGTAGTGTTGAATGAAATGTTGTCATGATTATTCTGCTCCCTCCCTCTCGCTCTCAACTCTGTATTAATGTACGCTGTAATACGCTTGTGTGTGGTGTTGTGTGTCTGTAAAGCTTAAAGGTTTAAATATTTCACGCCATGCTACATGTTAAGTACGCACAGATATGGGTGGTTGGATGCCAGGGGACAGAATATGTTCTAAGCGTGTGGCGTGTTTTAACGGCGCGGACGTTTACCCTGTAGAGCATTGCTTGTAACGGTTCACCGCTGGCCTATGATTCCACGTCTAACCGGCCTTTCTTCGTCTCTTCGTCCATCTAAGGCATCACGGCTCACGCAAGGTCTTTATTTGGCTTTGTCTGTCTGTCTTGTGCAGTGATTATGCATTTATCTGTGGAGTAAAGCACATACGGTATAAATACTATTCAGGTATATATTTATGCATTTTAAATGTGTGATAATACATAAGCATGGCTTTTGGTTCAGTTCCGTATTTGGTTTCATACCCCGGTTTATGTTCCGTATGATCCATATGTTTCTACGGCTGATGTAAGCTGAAGGAGGTCCCTGAAAGCTGAGAGGTGCTACAACCCACCCTGCCTGCACGCCCCTCATGCCATAAAAAGATCAGGGGTCTGATATGATGTGATTTGTATGCGCTGGGGTCTCTCAAGACCAAGACAGGAGCTCATGAAGCCCACCGAAGAGGGACGGTGCTGTCTTGGGCTGTTAGACCTTCAGCACTTCTGGCCTGGGGAACCAGGGGTTTCAAATGCCCACAAGTAAAGCCGAAGCGTGTGGGAGCCTTCACCCAGGGTAGAAATTTGCCCCCCCCCCCCAAATATTTTTCAGTGGTTTGTTCCAAATGCTTGCTGGGTAAATGTTGCAGTTACAGTTCTAATCTGTCATGCATGGGAGATAAAGTAAAAATAGTATTTTTCTGTTTAACACTACTTCTGTGTGTCCATAGGATTTGGAGCAGAATTAGCTTAAAACAAATGGATAGGGTTTGATTCACGAGTCTGGCCCACGTCCCTTCAATAATGACCACACTGTTTCTGGGAAGGAGAGGACTGAACAGAGATGGCCCTATCTATGCAGCTTTGTCTCTGAAGTCACAAACTAGTGAAAGTAAAGGCGTAGCGATGAGCTGTGGGATCCACCCTAATTAATCCTATTTGTGTCTTACACGGGTTGGGGGAGGTCACCTGTGACCTGCATTTGGAGGGCAGAGACTCTGCAAGCTGTGCAGCCTCTGGCAGGAAGTGAGTTCATTCTCCAGTGCCTTCCCTCCTGCTCCCCTCACACACACTAACATTGGTTCCCACCCGCCAATTGTTCATTGTTGGAGCTCAAAAGCGAGGGAGCTGGAGCCGATCTCCGGGTGCGTCTTTCACACGGTTGTCCCCCACACCCCCCACCCCCGGCGGGGCCGGCCTGGTTGCCTGCATTGTGAGGCCTGATCGGCTGACACGTTCCGAAAATGTGAAGCTTCTGCTAAATGCTCAGTCTCGTCAGTATAGATTTGGGCCTTGACAGCTAAAGCAGGAAGGCGATGCTCCGGTATGGTATTAGCAGGCCTCAGCCACTACTCAGGCATTTTCAGGATTAAAAATTGTGCTGGGTATTAAGAGTTTTTAATTTTTTTTAAATTACCAAAACAAATTGCAGGAAAATGATGGTTCTCAGTGAACTATGAGAGGTAACAGCTCTTTTTAAGTGGAGGCACACTTGCAGGAGTGCTGAGCACAGTGGCTAAGTTTAGGCTGAAATGTGCGTCCGGCATCCCCTGCATCATTGCCGCCACTTTCTGTCTCTTGTTAGGGGTTTCATTCATAACCATTTTAGGCATTCAGGAACGGGAAGGAAGGCGGAAATGACACCACCCCCACCCCCCCACAAGCTTCACAACCCCAACAACAAAACAAAGAGGAAACTCGATTCTCTAACTGTGCAGCTTGATAGTGTCTGCCTAGCCCGCATTTTTGCTTAGTGTTTTTTATTTCCCCTTTGAGTCACGTGTTTTACAGTAAGACACTTTGAAAAGCACACCCGAATGGAGGCCATTTACATTTGCATACTGAGGATTTCATTTAAATGCTTGAAAATTTCTGCAGAATTTCGTTTCTATTTTTTAGGTTTTGTTATCAGAAGGAGTCTGGGTTTGTGAAACTGGGTCCCCCCACTACCCTGTGTGCAATTCACTGTGACGCACCAGTCTTCCCATGAGCGTCCGCACCTACATCCCCGAACTCCGCGGTCTGCTGACTCAGACGCATCGTCTGTCGTTTATAAGACCGTGGTGGGGGGGAAGGGCTGGGGCTGCGATGTTTCCCACGTGCCTCGTGCTGGACCTCCCCACCCCTCATCCGTGTGCTTAAGTGGCCGGGTCGATGCTGCTGGCCGCTTCCGTGTTGCTCGGTGATGCCGGTTGCCGAGGTGAATGGTAGCCTTGCCCGGGTGTGGCAGGGCAGTCAGAGGTGTCGTTTACATGGGCCACGCGTGCCAGTCTCCTGTTTACCGCAGGTAGCATTTCCAGGGAGCGAGACCTCCCTGGAGCCCCCAGCATGGCTTATTATGGGGTGCCACTCCACGAGCGCTAAACTTCGGCATCCTCGCACGTGGTTAGTCCACCCCTGTCTGCCTCGGCAAGCCTCTGCCTGCTGCCACCACGACCATGCTGGACTGTCCCTGAGACGTGGTGGTACTACAGACATGTTGCTAGGATACCTGCCTGTTCCGTCTTTTTTGTCTTTTTAATTTTGAACAAACGCAGCCACTAGCGGTGAGAGGGCTTTTTGATTGACAGCCTGCTCTGGCTCCGTTGAAACCAGTTTCCATACTTGGGGTGTCTGCAGTTGTATGTAAATAAAGAGCAAGACATTTGGTTTTGGTTTTTGTTGTGCTTTTATAACACACGCAGTGGTTTGTGTGTGTGTGTGTGTGTGTGCGTGTGTGGCGTACACGTGCATGTGACTCCCAGTGCTATGCTGTCGCCGGGGAGAGCACCTGGTTACCGCAGCAGCATGAACGGCTGCAAATGGCCGCTGGGATGGAGGTGTCGTCGGCACACTGGCCCAACCCCCACTCAACTCTCCCGTTTCTCCCCGCGTCTTAAATATTTGATGCTGGTCGTGCTACAAGCTCATCGGGGGGCGGGGCAGTTATCACTGCTGGCCGTAATCTTTGGCTATGGCGTAACCTTGGGGGTCGTCCGGTAAGTTGATGGGAGGCGTTGGGGCCTCACCCTGTCGTTGAGCGACGTGGTGGACCGATCGTGCGCAGAGTCGGAGCTGGAAGTGACATCAGGGGTGATAGAACTGGTATCACAGGGTGGGCCATACACATTGGCCTGGGGCCACACTGGGGCTGTTGAACGGGTTCGAGTTGGGGTGTGGCGGGGTGTGCTGTCAGTACCTGGTGGATGGCTCAGGATTAGTTGTCTGCCTGGAGGGTGGGGTGTCGTGGGTGCCCCCCCCCCCCCCATATGCACACACCTGCAGCATGCAGCTAGCCACGGCGTCACTGCACTCAGCCAAAGGACTCCAGTGCTCCATGCCATTTTTGTGCCAAGCTGTGGCGGTGCCAAGGCCAGGCATCTGTGCCAAACGGACCTCCGCTGTGCTGCTGTGCCTCTCCTTTGACTCTCTCTCCGGCTCGTACTCTCACTGACTCCCCTCTCTGTCCTCACTCTCACTGTCTGCACATCCCCGTCTTGGCCACTGGGAGGCGTCTCCACCCCCGTCACCGTGCGGAGTTCTGGCACCACCGTGGCAGGCTGCCTGCACGCGTGTGTGCGTACGATCGCAATGGGGACCACCCGGCACCACATTCCTGTAGCGTAAAGACCCCCACGAGGCGGCGGTGGCCGAGGGATGCCTCTGCGCCGCCTGTTTTGCATTACGTGTCGGGAGGACGTGACGCCGGTCGGAGGGATGACCTGGCCGAGGCGCCTGTGGTGCATTGTGGGGCTTGGGCTGGGGGGGCACTTCAAAGCTGGCTCTTCACTGTCGTGTTTGGTGACAGATGTGCGGTACGGGCTGGCGGGGATCCTCGATTGTTCCTTCGTCAGACGTGATGTTTTGTAGTGAGCCACCCACCACCTGAGTGCAGCCATGCGTGTGATGCATGCGTACAGTCAGTGATGCTCATATGAGCAGGGTTCGAGTGCGGTCTGACGCCCCCCCCCCCCCCGGAAGGAAGTGTTGGGAGCTCTGCCCGCCTTTCGGTGTCCCCTTTCCCGTTTGATCCGCCCCTTTTTCCTGGCTGGCGTTTCTCTTGAAAGGGTGTCTTTTCTTGGGGGGGGGGGGGGGGGG
>JAACJT020000082.1:826644-837417 GCA_009936485.2 Gymnarchus niloticus
AGCTATGGAGAAGTCACTGAGAAGCTGAGGGACTGAAGAGCTATGGAGAAGTCACATGGGGTGGCAGCATTCCAAAAATATGCGGTGGGGAGGGCTGTGGGGTAATTAAGGAGTGAATGCAGATGTCTGGAAAGACGTCCCTTTGGTGGCCGGTTGCTCTGTGTATGTGTGTGTGTTCTGTATCTTCATCATCGACCCTGGTCACAATGCTTCAGTGCTGCCTGACCCTCTTAAATTTTGCCGCGTTTACTGCTTGTATTATGAAAGGTGAGGAGATCCTTAAGGCTCAGTTTCAGTTTTGGGAGGGTTACTGTGACCACTTGGCCCCCACCATTGATAGGCAGAAGGGCACTTCAGTACACTTTCCTCGATGTGCCGCTGGCCTTCCCAGCAGGCCTGACCGACGCCTGCGATCGCCATGGAAACCTGGCCACCCCACGCGCTCCTGAGCGACTGACCCCAGCTGTGGGGCAACTGACCTCTCCCCTCCCCGTTTTTGTCTTCTCCCCCCTCCACAGTTAACACCGACACGGAAACCGCTGTGGTGAACGTCACCTACTCTACGAAGGAGGAGGCCAAAGTGTAAGTGTCAGGCTTTGCCCCACCGTAACGCCAGTTGTTTTCCGGCAGCCCATGGTGCTATTTAATCATAATGATCGTGTTTCTGCAGTGAGAAACATCGTCTGCTGTAACTCAATCTTCCAGCATGATCTGACTGATTCACAGACTCTTGTCTGCTCTGGGTTTTAGTCTGGGGTTCCTTCTGGTGTGTGTATGTGAGTGTGTGCTCACACAAGCCTGACCTCCTCTGCTCCATCACCAGGGCGATTGAGAAGCTGACCGGCCACCAGTTCGAGGACTACTCCTTCCGGGTGTCTTACATCCTGGATGCGGATGCAGCGCCCCCCCCGCCGGCGGCGCCCCGGGGCTCTCGAACACGCAGTGGGGGCCGGTCATCGCGGGACCAGAACTCCCAGCAGCCAGGCCCTTCGGGCGGATCTGCGGGCGCCCGGCAAAAGCAACACGACTTCCCGCTGCGCATACTGGTGCCGACGCAGTATGTGGGAGCCATCATCGGCAAGGAAGGCCTCACCATCAAAAATGTCACCAAGCAGACGCAATCCAAGTAAGTGGCTCTCCAAGCCCCACCTTCCATGATACGGGGGGGGGGGGGGTGTCTACATTCCCATTGGCTGGCTTGGTGCTAATCCCACCCCCAAGTGGTGAAAACCCACCCCTTAGAGTGCCAACAATGGTTGCTGGGACGTGATAGCACTTATCAGCTTGTTAGTGACCTCTCTAAACTGTCCAGAAGCTGTAATAATGAAATTGACCCAGCAGTTGTTTAAGCCCTCAGGTCAGGTGTTTGGACTTTTTGCATGTGGCAGGGTGGATATCCATCGGAAGGAGAACGCCGGTGCCGCGGAGAAGCCCATCACCATCCACTCCACCCCCGAAGGCTGCTCCTCTGCCTGCCGCATGATCCTGGACATCATGCAGAAGGAAGCCAACGAGACCAAGGCGTGAGTCTCTCATGTTTCCCAGTCCTGACTGCCATGGGCCCCCACATACATCTTCTCATCGTCACGGTCACTTGTGTTTTTGACTTCTGGCATTATTTACCTTACCTTGCCCCCCCGCCACCTCCTTCTCCACTGGTGCTCAGAGCTGAAGAGATCCCTCTGAAAATCCTGGCTCACAATAGCCTTGTGGGAAGGCTGATCGGCAAAGAGGGCCGACATCTGAAGAAGATTGAGCAAGAGACAGGGACCAAGATTACCATCTCCTCGTAAGTATCTGTCCTGAGTATTGCTTACAAAAGCCTGCCTCCTTGTGGCCACCGTGAGTATTGCGTCCCCTGGTACCTAGTGCAGTACAGAAACCAGCTTTGTTTTACCTGATTAAAGGCATTATGCAGATGACCTTAACCTAGCTGAAGTCAAGATTTAAAAGATGTGATTGTGATCGGTGTACACCTCCTGACTTCTGAAGACTTTTATGTTCTATTGTAGTAAAGGACCTTGTAGCATTTAAGTTTATAGCGAAATTCAATCCTTTTTTGCTATTTTTCCCTCTTTCACACATGGTAATGTAATCACCTGTAGCGTAGCAGTGTTCATGCATGGTCTGTTAGGATTATGGCCTCATCAATGTCCCTTTAATGACTCCTCTGAGTTTGTTAGGAGTAACAAATTGCCCCGCATGAATTAGAGTGTGTTTACCCTCATCAGGAGCGAGCAGTCGCTCGAAGATTCCACGACTAACAACCTTTCCCGCGTTCCTCCTCGACGAGCGGGGCGACATCACTGGAACGCGAGTGACTCAGTTCACTGTGGAGTGGCCTTTGTTTAATCTTGAGGTCTGCGCTTGATCTCTGTGCCCTGTGAATCATTAGGTTTTTTTTTGTTCCAAATATCTTTATTATACATCAGTTAAAACACATACAGTAAAACAATTGGAATCCAGGTGAATTTCATACTCAAAATAATACAGATTCCAATTAAATCACACCAGTAATAAAAATGCTGTTTAATTGAAATCTCACGTTAAAAGTATCTAACAAAGTCCAATTAAACATTTCATCAAATGGGCTTCATATACAAATCAAATACATTAAATAAAGACTCGGGTAACGAATGCAGCAATAAAAAAAACAATAAGATCGAGCAATAAATGTAACACCTTTCAACTAGTTCAACATACCACCGTGCCCAAAACAGAATAATAAATAACTAAAACCAGTGTGCTGGGAACTTAAAAATTTAAATACATTTAACAATAATAAAAATCAGCACGTTCACCCATAAAACACTACCCAGGCTTAAAATCCATTTAAAGAGATGTAATCCAGCCACCGGTCCTGGGAGGGGCTTGGCTAATAAAATCAAAGTGCAACTCAAAGATTACTGAGCACGATTCGAAAATTCACCGAGACAATACAGGACAATACATGGTGTCGTACTCACCTTCTCACGAGGCCGGACATCAACAAACCTCAAGTGGGACTACAGCCAGAAAAGCCCCTTCCACCTTTCCGTGACCTCATTGTAGCCCCACAGAGAGGCGTCACGCTCCATCCTGAAATTCAAATCAGCCGCAATCTTGTGATAAATAATCTTGTGCCCTGTGAATCATCTTTCTCGTTGAACTTGGGCAGCTGGGATTTATGATACAGTGGGTTTGCGGAGGGGGGTTTTTAGGATGGGTGGTCTTTTCCAGGTCTGCCCTTCTTCTGTTAGACGGAAGCAGCTCCTTAGCTGAATGAGTCTAGGTCGACACTCATCATTAGTCATCAGTGTTTTTATCGGAAGAGACTTACATTTACAACTCGAAATACTACAGCAGGGTCCCACACCGGATGCAGTCCCATTATGCCCAAGCTCTTAATCACTGTGCCCCAGTCATTTGTTAATTGGCTGTTTTTCTCGGGCCCCCTTCCCCTTATCAGCTGCACCTTTGGCCATTAACATATCAGCTCTGTTGTCTCTGTGTACCGCCAACCCCCACCCCCCACAGTTTACAAGATTTAACCATTTACAACCCGGAGCGGACGATCACCGTGAAGGGCGACATCGAGGCGTGCTGCAAAGCCGAGGTGGACATCATGAAGAAGCTGAGAGAGGCCTACGAAAACGACATTGCTGCTATAAACGTACGTGTTTGCAAGGAATCGAGAGTCCAGTTGAACAGAGGAACTACTCACTTGCCACATCCGCCTTCCCGTGGTATTACCAGGGATGTCACACACGGGCATCAGCAGTTGTGTCAGTCTTGCTTTTGTGTCTCTTTGGCACCCTTCCTCTTTGTTTGTAATGTTGCGAAATCCTGTGAATGAGCTGATTGGAATGTGGTGACGGCACTTAAACGCCTCGCCTGTCCGGCCGTGTCGCAGTGAACTGCGTCACCAAACGACCTGAATCGCTCGTCTTTGGGGCAGCTGGTTTGTTTTTTTTTTTTTTTTTTTTTTTTTAAACATGATTCGGGGAGTAAAGTTAAGGGCCTATCCAATCTGTTAACATTTCAATCAAGCCAAGTTGCTTCAGAAAGAGGAGGGAGGTCTCATAATACCTTTTACTTCGGAAAGTTAAGCGAGTAGATGTCGCCACCTAGTGGTGGAGATAGGCTGTTACACCATGCCCAAACATCCATTGATACAGCTAAAGAGGGTGGCTGAGCCTCTGTTGCAGTGCTAGCTGTATTGGACAGATGGGCCTCTTGGATAAGTGGGTCTTCCTTTCTGGCCTCCTCCTACAGCAACAAGCCAGCCTGATCCCTGGGCTCAACCTGAATGCCCTGGGCATCTTCTCCTCAGGCCTCTCGGTCCTGCCATCAGCAGCCGGCCCTCGCGGGGCCACCCCCCTTCCCTCGGCTGGCTACAGCCCTTTTTTAGTGAGTATGAGCTGTGCGCCGCACACAGGCCGGGAGTCAAGGCTCCTGAACTGGACGGGGGGGTCCGGTGGTTCAGACCATGCATTTCTGCTGTCACCCTCCCCCATCCGGAGCCCAGATTCCACAGGAGGCTGGCTGGCTAGCCGGCCTCCCTCATGACCATGTGCTCTCTGTGCTTGCAGAGTCACTCGTCACACCTGGGTGGTCTCTATGGGGTCCCTCCTGCCAGCACCGTATCCCACCAGCACTTAGTAAGTCTTAGCGGGGTCAGTGCCGAGCAGGTTCCCCCACCACCTAAACCGCTGCAGACCTCTGATCCCCTTCGACACCAATATAAACGACATCATAAATAGGTGCAGCGATGGTACATAAGCCAGGTGTGGGCATCTGCGACCCTCGGTTTCCAACATTTAGCCATTCAGGAACGTTTTCCCGGTGTTTAACCCATGAGAGGTGCGTGTATCAGACAGAGCACCTTGTCTGTTTGACTTCTGACCTTGTGACCTCTGAGCGGTCGCCTCCCTCCCCACAGGCTCCTGAACAGGAGGTGGTCTACCTCTTCATTCCAACTCAGGCGGTCGGTGCGCTTATCGGCAAGAAAGGCCAGCATATCAAGCAGTTGGCCCGCTTTGCCGGTGCCTCCATCAAGGTGAGTGGCCTCCGAGACCCTTAACGTCCTGCTGCCTGCTTGCAGGGTCCAGCTGACCGACAGAATGACAGGAGCCCTTGAGCCTCTCATGAACACCGCCACACCGATGGTGTCCTGTGTGTCAGATTGCTCTACGTTCTCTTCCATTATTGTGCTGTTGGGGACTTTCTGTCCTGATGCCATCACCGATATCAACTCACCAACCCCTACAGTTCAGTCAGTATCCCCATGGCTTCGCCGAGCCACCTGCTCGCTCCTCTGTGCTTTGAGGAATCGATTTGGTCCCTTTTTGGTTAAACCGCATGGTAGCCGCTAGAACTCCCCGGGCTAAAGGGTACTTTCCAGGCCCCGTCTCCACAGCGACCATTTCCTTCTCCGGTGCCGTGACCAATGCTGAGTCATGAGGACATCTGTGACCGGAGTCTAGGGCTGTAATCTACTCAGATTCATCAATAGGGTTTTTGTGAACCTTTTCTGGGAATCCAGCTGGCATATGTACTGACTTGTCCCTTCGCGGTAGGACAGAGGGGTGTTAATCGGTCAGAGTATCCACATGATTAACACTGGTACAGACAGGTCATTCCTGTGCTCGACTGGCACTCCACCTAGTGTCCTAGGCTGCCCGGGACAGGGTTCAGGCCCCACTGTGACCAGGAATTGGATACATGGTTTGGAAAATGGATGGCATTCTTAGACCAGCTACGTTTGTCTTGACTGAGTAGGAGTTTGGTTAAGACCTTTGTGGATCTCCTCTTCCAGATCGCACCAGCAGAAAGTCCCGATGTCACTGAGCGAATGGTAATAATCACTGGGCCTCCAGAAGCCCAGTTTAAGGTAAAGCAAGTTTCATCTCTTGTCTGCCACCTGGTTTTCAACACGTACTCCAAACACATTCCCCATGTCGCAGTGTGATTCCTTCTGAGGGCTTTGTCCTGGTGTCATTGAGTCTTTCTTTAATGTCGTCCGTGTGATTTTTGTACTTCACTTTGTCTTGCTTCTCTAGGCTCAAGGTAGGATATTTGGAAAGCTGAAAGAGGAAAACTTCTTCACGGCGAAGGAGGAGGTCAAACTGGAGACTCATATTAAGGTTCCCTCATCCGCTGCAGGACGGGTCATCGGCAAGGGTGGCAAAACGGTGTGCGTCAGGGTCGTGGTCACCCGGGAAGCATGTGCCCTTTGACAAGCCGGTCTCGCTGTCCAGGTTGCGGCTGTAGCCTTTTTCAACACCCTCTGTTGCCCCTCACAGGTCAACGAGCTGCAGAATCTCACGAGTGCCGAGGTCATCGTACCACGGGACCAAACGCCTGATGAGAACGACGAGGTCTTTGTGAAAATTATTGGGCATTTCTTTGCCAGTCAGGTATGTGACTGAGAACCTTGTGACCTTGTCAGTTGTTGATGTTGTCTGCTCTCCCATTGTGAATGATGGTGACGCGTTAGCCGTCTGTCCCAGAGTGTCTCTACGCGAGCGTCCAGAGTCCCATGAGGCGCTATGCCGGAGATCTGCCACATCATGGAAGACCTGATTCCAAAACATCTGGAATCTCTGCTTTGTTTTTCTGTCCCCCCGTCAACATGGACGTGTTTCACACGTTTGACTTGAAAAATGTCCTCTTGCCATTAAAGCATCCAAAATGGCTCTGTTTAAACTGAAGACAATACACTTCTGAATATTTGCTTGGTTTGTACAAAACATGAGCCTGTCAGAGAAAGTCTTACAGCTATTGTTCCTGCCTCCCCTTTGAAGGCCAGGTTGCTATCGAGCAGACTCAAACCTTATTTATTTATTTCAATTCAATTTTATTTATATAGCGCCTTTAACGAGAAGCGCTGTCACAAAGTGCTTTATGTAGTCCTGGGCCCAGGGTCCCCAGAAAGTAAGCCAAAGGCGACAGTAGCAAGGAAAAACACCCTCAGGAGGAAGAAACCTTGTTTGTTTATTTATTTTCTCCTGTGCTTTGTCTGTATTTTTCTCCTCCTAAAGTTTGTTTGATAGAGCTTTCAGAACTTGGTCTGTAGCAGGGATTTTTCATTGTATGGATGTATACTGTATTGTGTTTTAAATATTAGAGGCACCATAAGGTCAGTCTTCAAGGCTAGAGGAGCTGATCTCTGTGCTTAAGGGCTGCGCCACGTGGTCGCTTCTTACGTCATCGCGGCACTGACCGCTCGTGCACTCAAGCGGTAAACAGGCACGCACGGATTCTGCCGAAAAAAAACAAGATAAAAGAAACTACTCCACTTCTGAGGCAGACTTGTCAGTGGGTCGTGTCCCCACATCCATTCTTTTCTGTGGATCCCATTGCGGCTGTATTATGTGTTTTGGGAACCTTTACCTCTGTACGTGTTTTGCTGGGTTTTGGGTGGATGGATGCGTGCCTATAGTTTGGACTTAAAACCGTGTTTTCTGAAGCTTGTCTGTGCCCCACGTAACAGGAATGTCTATTTAACTCTTTCAGTCAGAATATATGCCCAAGTATTGAGTGGAAAACCATTTTCTCCTCGTTGAGCTTGTCTCTCGATCTGTGATAGAGGCGTTTTATGTCAGCTTATTTATTGCATATCTTGATAGCTAAAGTGTAAACAAAGAAAATGTATAATTGAATGCATATTAAATGTAATTTATGGGGGCCGTTCCTTAAGTAGTTCATAAGAGATGCGAGGAAATTGACACGTTTCATTTTTGTTTAGATCCACATGACGAAAGCAGCAGGTACCAATAAAGCTAAATGTTTATGCATTTCTGTAGTTTGAAATGTATTTTTGTCAAAGCTGCTTATTTAAAAAAGGCTTTGAAAGCCATTTAATCCACACATTGTTTTTGAGATGTTACGTCTAAAAGTGTTTTAGTACATTAATTCTTCCCTACTGTTTTATGATATACAATATAGATTATTTGGATTTACATGGTGACCACATAGGATTTTTGTAGTATTTTTTAGCACGTGTTCTTGGATTGGGCTGTTGTGTGAATATTGTGGTTTTTGACGTAATAAGAGAATGGCAGTCTTACTTAAGGATGACATGAGGCGTGTTAATCCCTCTGCAAGCTACCAGGCTCACTTCCTTGCCTGTTGTCCCCAGACTGCACAGAGAAAGATCAGGGAGATAATACAGCAGGTGAAACAACAGGAACAGAAGCACCAGCAGGGAGTGCCCACGCCACACCCCTCCAAGTGACCACGAGGGCGGCGCCAGCGAGCATCAGCCAATGAATGTAGCCCTTCCAACCTGAGAGAGACAAGGCAGATGGGGACGGACAAGGCAGACCAGCAGCGTGGGGAACCAAACCAAAGAACTTCACTGGGGGAAAAGCGACCCAAAGCAAGTCCTGGACAGAGTGGAACGGATACTAGAATACAGTGACATAAATGTTAAACTGAATATTACATTTCTAAAACAAATAGGGAAGAAAGAGGTTTTTAATTTTTTTTTTTTAATGGCAGAGTGGAGGGCACCAGCGTTCTTTCTGGCTGAATATGAAAACATTCTTGCCCTGTAGTAACGCTCTCCCTTTAGATGGACTAACATACAATAGGCCTAACAAAACAAACAAATGAACGAACTGTAAACGAATGTGTACGTCGCCATGTAGTAAGCATGGCTGTTGTTTTTCCGGCATGGGTGAGGTTGAGTTGTGGTTAAGGAGCACATTTCTGCAGAGTTGAGGCGTCGAGAGGTCCAAGTGTCTGTAGCCGTAGCAGTATTAATAGTCACAATAATTTATGAGATGCAGATAACAGGAGTTATTTTTTATAGATGGAATTAGGCTTTATAGACTCGCGGCTTGTTGACGTAACCAGAACGTGCGGTCGATCCGATCGTGTCGCTGCCCGCTTCGTCTGTTCGAGGACGGAGGAGAGAAAGGAAAAAATCGACAAGCAGGTGAACCTGGAAGTTGCGTTGGATTGTCCTGAGTACGTTACTCAGTGTGTGCGTGTGTGTGTGTGTGCCAACACTTCCGTAAGAAACGCTCAGCTCGTACATCTCACTGTCCCTCACTGCCATCCGGCTTTCTATTTCACCTTCGTTTTCTTACTCTGTTCTCAGACAAGCTTTATTATTTTAAGAGCAATTATTTCAACTAATGCCATGATTATTAGAATTTTAAATAAGACTTCTTTGAAAACTGGACGGTACCAGTCATATATAGGTGCGCAAGTGTGTGTGTGTGTGTGTGTGTGTGTGTGTGTGTGTGTGTGTGTGTGTGTGTGTGTGTGTGTATACACACACCCACAGACAGAAATTTGTTGTCCGGTGAAAGTGGTTTTTGGAAGTAGATTCCAGACTGGCTGTCTGCAGGGGAAAGAGAGAAACAACTAGGAAACACTCAGTAGAGAGCAGTCAATTTGATGTGTTGGGTGCACCTTTGTTTAGAAGGAAAAAAAAAAAAAAAGTGTGACCCGACGAACTGATCGTGCCACGTTTTCTGCCGTGCTGCCTTTTCTGCGTAGAACGATGTGGCGATGCAGCGCCGAGGAGCTTCGGGGGTGGGGGGTGGATGTGATGGCTTTTGGCTTTAAATTTGGGGGGGTGGGGGGTTGGGTGGTGGTATCAGAGATGGCATGACAGCTGTGAATGTATATTATGCAGCCTTTTCATAACGGTTTCAGTCTGCCGTATCCAGCAGGCTGTCCGGCCAGCAGGAGTGTTGTTTATTTTTTTTGGTTTCATTTAGCCTCCGCTGGCCTCACGTCCTGCTAAACACCCAGGTTTATGGATATCCTTTTTAATTTTTTTGTGCTCTATATTGCTAACGTATGGTAACCCCGCAGCCTTAATTGTCACCTGTCCCCTGTCACGGGAAGCTTGGTTTGCCTCCCTGGTGGCATAAACTTTGGTTTACTCCAATCCTGCAGATCCTTTGGCCTCCGTGTGTGTGTATATGTGTATTGCATATACATATATATATATGAGAGAGAAATATTTATGAATCTATTTTTTCGACGTTTGAGAAGAGGACAAGTGATGTTTTTTTATGTGTGGTAGAACACTGCCATATTGTATTGAAGGGAAGTTTTTTTTTTTTCCTGAAAACTATGAAAAATGCTAAAGTAAGCAATGAATTCAGAAGAAAGTCAGCCACAAGCGAATGGCAGGGTTCCTCTAAGGCAGCGTGTGTACAGTACGCGCGTCAGTATTCGTGATCTACCTCAGGCACCTGGTACCTCAGTCCATTCTTTTATTTCCCCCACACTTTGTATGCCTTGTAAAGCTGATAATTTTAAGCATTTCTTTTTGTTATTTTTCTAAATAAACTAAGAACGTAGGGGGGAAGAAAGAGTCTAAAACTTTCAAATCCAATCCACAGTTGTGGGTGGGGGGGTGGATTGAGTATGTATTGAGACCACCAGCCCCCCCACCCCTCCACCTACCATCTCACATGGACATCCGGACATCCGCTACAACTGTCTCTAAAAGATAATAAAAAAACTTCGTAGAATGGAATGATTGGGATCTAAGGGGTACATATCGCCGGAAGTGGTTCTAAATGAGTGTGCTGATGTCATATTGTAAGGAATTTATTCTTTAAGAACCACGTATGACATGCATTTGTACCAGTAGGCTGTAAACACCAGTTCTCTTTCCGGCAAGCAGTACTAAATGCAAGTTTTAAACCGATCTGAGGAAAGCGCAACCTAGTCTCGGTTTTAAACTGATCTGAGGAAAGCGCAACCTAGTCTCGGTTTTAAACTGATCTGAGGAAAGCGCAACCTAGTCTCGGTTTTAAACTG